>JAQIXT010000987.1:0-20654 GCA_034700445.1 Stenotaenia linearis | reverse complement strand
AGAGGGGGACAAAGAGAGAAAAAAAAGTTGTTTGTCTCGTTGATGGTCGACTGAGTTTCGCAAAGTCGGATGTTGTCGTGATGACGTCCACGGTCTTGCTCGAGGGCACCGGTTCTGCTTGGCATGCATCGGAGCTCCGCCTGCATTAATTACAGCGAATTTTATCCAAAACTTTAGAGACCAATGGGAGACAAGTGCCATCTTTGCCCCATGGCTGGCCGAGTGAGTTGGGAGGGGTCAGTTTATCTGTCTGGTTTGTCCTTGATGAACGATGTCGTTTTCCTTAACGTTATTCGCACATGTGACTACTTCATATCTAAATGGCTCAATAAAAAATGGCGAATGACTGGTTTTAGCATTCAAATTTGTCCCACCCGTTGCCATCTGTTGTCGCCTTATAACTGCGCGTGGGGCTGTGTTTTTGTTGTTAATACGCAGCATCGAGATCGAAGAAAGAAAACGATGTAAGGTGAGAGCGATAAGCAATGGATAGTGGGAAAAAAACGAGGTAATTGCATGAGAAAGGTTCGGAAATTAGAGTGAGCATTTTATTATCTATTAAGCCGTTGTTTTTCTTCTCCGCCCTCTTGATCGTCATCTGCCCGGCTTAACTCCCCTGAGGTTTCCGTCGGGCATTTTGAAAGGAAAAATGAGAGAAAAAAACGATGTGAATTGTGATGTAAGACTGGTGGGTTAGGGTTGTTTTTGATTAGCGTCCCAGTAATATTTATTGATCCCGGATCAAGGGAGCTTCTAATTTAACAGCATTTAATTAATAGCTGCATTAAAAGTTGTAGTGTTGATTTATAGCGCCTTAGCGCGGCTCATGCTTTGAGTTCGGTTTTGTTTTTTCTTTCTCGCTCGGTTTTGTCTCGGGGTTTGGAGGAGAAAAATGGCACGTGGAGTGTTGTTTGGACGAGGTTGACCCGACGACTCGGTGTATTCGACTATCTTGTGTATCTGAGGCTGGCCCATCACCTCGATAACACCCTCCCATTAGGGCATCATTAGTTGCGGCATGAATCACTCGAGACGGCCGAGCCAACTTGCCTTGCCTCCATCTCTTGATAATTATATAAATTAAGCTGCAAAAGGTATGCTGGGGATGAGGAGGAGGAGTGCAACGTCCATACATCTTAAACCGTTCCTTGTTTGGAAGAAAAGCAGTAGCGTCGTGTGTGGATTTAGAAACAAATCGAAAGTGTGAGTGTTTACGAAGTGAAGTTTTGATTTTTGAATTTATTGAAAATTTTGAAATTTTTTTTTTTTTTTTTTTTAAAGTTAAAGATTTGGGGCAATTTGATGAAATTTTATCAGTTTAGTATTCAAGTCTTGTGTTAAGTTTCAGTTTGTTTTAGTTTCTGTGTCATGAATTACTTTTTTTTCTCACTTTAATGTTTTATTTTCATCCCAATTTAAACTATGATTTTAAAAATTTAAGTCGTCTGTTTAAATCTTAACATTAAATCTTAGTTAATGGGTCTACCTTTTCTACGAATCACCCCATTTACAATTTACAATTTAATTACTTCATTACAAAAAATACAAATTACTGCGCAGTGTGAACGTGAAGAGAAAAGAAGAAGAAAGAGTACACATACATTATTCAAAACAGAAAATTCAAATTTCTTCATCCAAAAAACAAATAGATAATCTCGAATTCCATCGGGAAAAGAAAACACAGATTACGTTAAACCCCAGTCGAAAAAGTAAAAGTAAGTCCACCGTATGTTGATTTAAAACCCTGATTCGATTTAGTGGTTATTTGATGGGATTTGATTTGAAATTGCGGGCAGTGGTTGGATTTTTTACTTTAATTTATTTTCTTTTAAAATTGTAATTTTTTCCCACAAAAATTTAAATTTATCGGTTGAAATTCGCTACAAGTTTGTGAACAGATGTGAAGAGTCACACGATTAGGGCGGGAATATGCATGCGTCGCTCCTTGCGTCTGGGGATGAAAGGGTTGAACTTTATTTCTCCAATGTTTAGAGGAGGTTTGGCAAACTCAAACTCGTGTGTCCTCGCTACTTAATTTTAATGAAGCGGGATTTGACCCGTTCAGTAAAAGGCGTTGCGAGTTTGGCCACGTCATCCTGACGGTAATCTGTGCCAGGCACTAATGGATAATTGATTTTCGGCTCTAAGCTTTATCGACATGTAAAATTAGCTCAATGTACACATACACATTGAGCGATGTACAAAAGTAATAGGAAGCGATTAGTCGAGTTTGAAATTAATCCGAAATTGGAATTTTAGATCCTAATTTTTGATGATTATTTTAAAATTTTGAAATTTTCTTCTCATTGCAATCGAGAAAGATAATTTGGAAAATAAGGAAGAGAAAGAGCATCTCACGTTTCCCTATCAAGTGCGACGTGTACCTGTAATCGAATTAGACTCCGACATTTCTCTTATTCCGATTTTTATATTAAGTTACGTTCGTATGGATTGATGGAATTTTATCTAAATAATTTAACTGCATCTGAAGGCATTAATTGGCGTTTATCACCGAAATTAATAACAAGTTATCGATTTCTCTGGAAAATCACTCGCGTTTTAAAGCGGATGTTTTACTTAGCTCGTTGTTGGCTTGTGTGAGTCAACATTTATCTTCATGTCGGCCTATTTATCCTCCTCCACCCTATTTATGATCGTGCACTTTACAGATAATCTGTTTGATCTTCCATACAGACCCACCCGTGATCCCCACCCCCAAACCTCAACCCTTAAAAAACGCGATAGGAAAAAACGGTGCGGTTGGGGAGCAAATAATAAAGGAAACTGATATCGTTGGTTTTTCGGATTTATTCATGGGTTTAAGGGGTTGAAATGTGTGTCATGATGAATAGGAAATTCGTGACGTTAAACATCCGAATGTGAGGAATCGATGAGAAACAGATAAGATTGAAGTATAAGAGAAAGTTTGTTTACAAGTTGAAGTAAATTGGCCCCGAAGAAATTAACCTATTCGGTGGAATTGATCCAAAAGGTGAGTGAATTTGTTTCAGATGCACCAGAGTAGCCATTACATGAAGCATTCGCCCCTCTTCTGACCTTGTCTTTTATTCTTGCGTCTGGTCAATACTCCCTTTGCCCACCATGGTCGAGGTTACTGGCGGGTTTAAGTGGTCTTTATCTCACTTTTTCCTGGTATCTGTCGATTTGGATGTTTGTTTGCCTTTTTTCCCTCGTCTTTTTCCATCTTCAGCTCCTTAAATCATTAGGCGATCACTTTTTTTTGTTTACCTTTTACACAAATACTCGAAAAAGAATAAAAAATAATGGAAAATTATCGGATTTCGTATTTTTAGAAGCGAAAATAAAAAGTGGGGGTTTATCAATGTTCTTTGTCTTCCCTTTGCTCAAACATTGGCACAGTCCTTCCCCCGTTATAGTTAATCAATAAGACTGACATGCATCATTAATGGCGATTCTTTGCAGCTCCGAGAGGGAGGGATGAAAAAAATGGATGAGTGGACCTTATGGCGGTGATGTAAACATTTTTAATGTTTTGACGTGTTGTGTCGATGCAAGATGCCGGTTTAAGTGATGGGTGGGTTTAATTGATTGGAGATTCGGCTGATGTCTACCCCTTTGATGAATTACCCTGTCTCGACTGATTAAATCCCGGTGTCCAATTAAACACTTCATTAATTGGTCGTCACGCATCATTTGTTCGGTCGTTGGGGGTTGAGGTGTTTTCTGTTGTTTGTTTGATTAAAGCCAATGTCGATTAATAACTTTCTCTTTTTTCGCTCTCAGGTTGGTAAGTGTGGAGATTTTTCACCTCGAGTCAAGTGGTTGTGTGGGTGCAGCTGAGAGTAAATAAAATGGTAGATAATAAAAAGAGGGCAAATTTTTCGGATGTTTGAGCTTTTTCTTTATCTTTTTATGCTCGCATAATTATAAGGGAAGCATTGAAAGTCACGAGTTGGAAAAAGTATTAGTGGTTTTTTGTGTGTTGTAATTATTTAAGGCTTTTAAGAATTTGATGATAATAGTAGGGGGATTCAATGGGTGATTGAAGTGTTTAGGTTGGTTTTAGTTTATCGATTTTTAATCATTTTTTTACAATGGTAAATAAAAAGTTATAAATATGGTAATCTGTTTTTGATAATCTTTAATAAATTGCTTATGGGTGTGATTGTTTGAAGTTTAAGTGATATAAATAACGAGAAACGGTTAAAATATTTTTTATTGTTTTTAAATTAAAGGTTTAACCTCTTGAAACCTCGTTCAATTAAGAACAGCTTGTGTTTTACAAAGGTGGATTATTTCCGACTTCTGCATTGTACATTAGGGAAAATGTTTCCCATTTAGCTTTATTTCGCTCCATTTTACTTTTAAAATTAAGAAAAAAATGCAAAACCAATGAAGATGAAGTAAATTTGAATCACTTCATTAATACTTCATTTTGTGTAATTTTATATTGTTTTATTTGATTAATTCGACATCGATGTAAGATCACGAGTAGTATTAATTAATTCATTCATTTATTGTGATTCAATTTAATTATTGTTTGTTGATCTGTCAAAACAGAAGCCACGAAGCCACACAATAAGATCAGAGTTACCAATTATTTTTTTTTTAGAAAAATATATTTTCTTAAGATTTACAATGATATTCTCTTTTTTAAATCGAAAATTGAATTACTATAAACCGGAGAGAGAAAAAAGATTATAGATTAAAAACTCGAACAATCTAATTACAAAAGCACCAATTTAATTCATATTTATCATTTTATAAAACCGCCACTTTTTTGTTATTCATTTATATATATCATGTTATCCATTTATTTATCATTTATTTTATATTTATCAATTTACAATAAATAAATATAAAGTTTATTCTCAATAAATCTCATATTTTTTCATGACAAATATTAACATACAAATAGTGCACTCCGAGACTCGTACTTGACGTGTTGCGTACGTGGAAATCAAACGCGCTATGAAGCGAAGGACAGAAGTGCGAGTTGTTTCGTCTGTGCATTGCCTGCGTTATTGATTTGGCGGGTCAACCCCTTTCGAGCGTGCTCACAGTCCCATTTCGGATCCAGCAACCGTGATTGGTCAGAGTTTGGCGGATCGATGTCAATTTTCCCCTTGTTTTTTGTATTTGTGGCCGTCGTAAATCAAAGGCTTAAGTAAACAGCACATTTCATTCATCATCACCTTGTCAACATTGCGTGTATCGCTCTTGTTACATTCCGTGTCTATGACCAAACTATTCTTCGTTCCAATAATTCATCAACGTTAACTACTTCATTTATTTATTTACTCTCATTTTACTTGTTCCGTAAGAAAAGGCCTAGCTATGCTTTTCATTTTTGTTAATGTTTTTCGATTAGTTCTGTGTGCACTTAATTTATTTTTAAAGCTCGGTGCATATTAACTGCAAACGGAAACTATTAAAAGACCCCGGGTAACATAAGTTAATGGAGCAAATTTATTCTACTCAGAGGATTTTTTTTTCTTTCCCCTCCCCTTCCTCTTATTTTTTCTCTTTTGTTTGAAATATAAATATTGTGACAGATTTGACGACATTTCCGTGCGATGAATAATTTTTTAATTTTTCCGTTATTGTTGTTTCAATTATTATGACTTTTTCTAATTATCTACATTCCGCATTTCTCCCAACTCGTGCGCAGCTAATTTTGGAGTTGGGGCGCGTGCGACTGGTAATTGGCGCGTCCTATTCAGTGCTAATATCCCGTAGAGCTGATGACAGCGGAAGTTCTATTAAACCTTCGATCAGACTGGCGACTTGGTTAGAGCAAACGTCGTTTATTGCCTGGTAAATTGAAGGCGTTTTGCTGAGTATTTCTTTATGCTAAATCTGGGGGAAACCCTTATTAAAATGTCGCCAAATTGCGTTTCCTCGACCATTTTTGTTCGAAATTCAGAGTTTAATGAAAAGGATATTCATAATTCTTGTTAGCGTCGTAAAAACTAGGGAAAGTGGATATTGAAGGGAAATTATGGGTCATTTCCAAGCTGTTTGGTGTGGTCATCATCCCGTTGTTTTCTTAGCCATAACACTTGGGGCCAATCTCGAGTTTGATGGACAATCTGATGATGGTCGGGCTTTTTGTGACGGAAGTAGTCTATCAATCACATTAAGGAGTTGTAAGAAGATGTTGTTTTTCGAATTGCTGGACTCGAAAGTGGCCTAATAATAGCCAATACTCGCCTTTTTTTCTCGCTTTTTACGAGAGGCGTAGCTTGACGTATGAGATCATCACTTCTCATGATGATCTAGAAATAATGGAAACTTGTTCACTTTTTTTTCCGTTTTTATCTAAGCCTTTTTTATGTTACGGTTTTAACGAGTTTGCTGTGACCGCCTCCTGGGAAACTGAATACCGTTTGCAGCACCGGAATTCCTCGTAAGAAGTGACCGGAAATGACGAGGTATGTCGTAGAAGACAATAAAAGACCCATTTGACGGTGCATTAACTGTTGCCAATACGTTGATGGAAAAGAGCATCTACGGGGTGAATTGAAGTGTTCGCTCGGAATGGTCGTGTTGTGGTCAAACGTCTGTATCGATTTGTTACTATCCAAACTCGTAGAAGGAATGGAATCGGTGAAGACGAGCCGTAAAGTGTAAATTTAATACCTTAATAAGGCTTGAAATTAGTAAGTCATTCAACTGGGATTTTATGATGGAGAAAGATGAGTCTTTGAAGTCTGCAAAGTGGACTTGCAAAAAAAGTAATTGAGCAGTAAATTACGGTATTTGTGATTGAGAAATTATAAGAAATTAAGAAAAATTATAACAATGTTTTGGTTGAACTTCAGTTCAGAATTTTTATTAAATTTATATGATTTTAATTAGATTTTTGAAATTTTCACTCGACTCAAATTATATTTATAGACTCGTATATACTTTCAAGCATTAACAGCATTAATACCTTGTTTTGCAACCGGAAGTGGCAGCTTCACGGCGCTTTCGCATGTTGTTGCATCTTCATTAACTGAATTCGAATGTAATAAATTTAAGGATCAAGGATGCTGAAAACGCAATACTTATAACATTACTTACATTTGAGTCTCCGGGAACAATAAAGCACGAAATTCATTACTACAAAATTGCAGAAATTCTATACCTTATCTATTGTAATTGGGATTTATAATGAAGTACAGTTTATTAAGTTTCAAAGTGCTTAATTTTTTTTAAAGGCGGAGGAATATCATTACATTTCATTGTTATAATGTAAATTTTTAACACTCAATAAGAAAAGGATATTGTTATTTAAACTTGCTTTATCATGCTAGGAGTCAAGCAGGTTAAGTGATCTGTCCGCCCATGTTAAACTAACTCCGAACAATATCCTTTCCATATTCAAGTTGAATGCTGTTGAAAATTTTAACAATATAACAATGATGTTCTTTATTTAAAAATAAAAAAAGACTAAATCAGGGAATATCTTATTCCAATAGTCTTCTTGTAACTCTCGACCATTCGATTGTAGCTCACAAAGAGCTTTTATCTAAGAGATAACATTACACAGATCCACTCAGAATGTAATCTTACCATTGCTCCAAATTGCAGTAAGATATGAATACAATAGAAACAATAATAAGATACAGCGTATTTGCAACGGCAGTATCGTTTTCGGATACTACATCAACAACGTAATGCGGAATTTTTTCCAAAACATCCTCGAGTGCATTTACTCAACTCTTCATACTTTTGAATTAATTTTTTTCGTCTATTAGAATATTTGGATTTTTAATGCACCTGAAAATATAATTTGCAAAGTGGAGGCCTCGAATTAGCAGTTATTTGCAATCCAAATTGACTCGTGCCTGCAATTCCATTAAGCAAGCAACAAACGTAGAAAATGTGTGCGACGCCCATTCTATTATCCAATTTGGGTTAAAATGGACACATTGGGATTGGACCAAGTTCTATTATTGCGGTTTGTTGTTATGTCAGTGATAGTAACAAGTTAAATGTGTGGTCGCTATAAGTTGGCGAACTCGACCCCTCGGCATATTGGAAAAATTTTTCTTCTCTATCTTCAACGTTGGGAAAATCCTATTGTCACTGTGGGTGTTTTAAGAGAATCTAGTGTCTGAACTGCGTTTCATTCCACTCTTTGGCGTTGCATGGGTCCGTGCTTTCGTCTCTAATGGGATTGTGTTGTCGCGTTCGCTGTTCTCCCAATGTGCCATCCCCCTCCCTCCCTTTCCCTTCTGTTCGAGCACGAGGTCTTTCTAGATGTTGGTCGCAATTTTTTTTTTCATGACTTATTCACGGATGTGTACACAGAATTCTTTGTCGGTTTGGGGAATAGGGAAAAGTGTACTTGCCGACGAAAGAATTCAACTGATTTTACTTATATACGTTTCGACGGAAAAAATAAAACGAGATTCGGTTTTCGGAGGTGAAGAGCAGTTAATGACACATTCACGCGCGACATATTTATGTGTTTTGGGAAATCCTGTCACGGGATTGAAATTGATTTTTTTTTTCTCCTATAAATTCCTTTATCGATTCAAGAAATATTGACTTTCTCCGACGATGTAAATAGACGTCTTTGCATCGAATCCTTGTTATTTTCATTTCCGCATGCATCGTTTGCCGTTTCCATCCTTTTGTTTTTTTTTATTCTTTTCTTTTATTTTACTTTATTTTTTATCCATACGTCGAACGCCATCATTACGCGTTGCAAATCCGAATGTGCAGTTTTTTCCCTTGTATATTTAGGATTACTCGAGGGACCGAAGGCGAACATACAAATTGAAGTTTTATGATGAAGGCAGAAAGATGGCTGTGCCTTCAATGCGCAAAGGGAATTTCAGCGTCAAATGTAAGTGACGAGCGAGTTAAAGTGGAGGTTGATGGGTAATAAATTGTATTGCCGATCGATTTTCATTAAGCCCTAATGCAAAGTTGAAGGAAGTGTCGGATCAATTAGGTGAATCGAAGGGAGAATCGGCGTGTCACGTGATTAAGATCGTAACCGACACAAAAAATTAATCAAACGCAATAATTTTTTTTTTGAAAAATGAGAGAAAAAAATAAGAGAAATAAAAATAAGTTCTTTTCTCATGTCTGTACATCGAGATTCCGTTCAGGAGAGCTAAAACGTAATCCTCGGGGCTCAAGAGCAATGGTTCGAGTTGAATCGAGGGGAAGATGAAGAAAGTTGGGACGAGACCAGCACGCCGAGTGTGCTTCTGGATGATGATAAACGAGCTAACCCTCGGCGAAGTCAACTCGAGGCCGGAACGAGTTCGCAAAATATTCACCTGATGAATGAAAATGGTGCGATGGCGGATGGGGATGTTAATGATCGAATCTCGGGGTCTCGGGAGTCGGGGTTAATGTCGCACGCAGAAAACTGTTTTATTGTGTGCTAATTGCGTGTCCAACCATGTTGAGCTAAGCTTCACTTCCTTCGCTGACCTTTTCCCTCTTCTTTCTCCTTCCTCCTCCCCCAGCCTGCGACATGACTGACGACTCGAGGGTCGAGCGGGTCACTGAAGATGAAACTGCCGTCCATTAACGGCTGCTGCTCCACTGTTTGCTCGCTGCTGCCTTAGTCGAATGAATCAGCAAAAGGAAGTCGCCATCTATATATTACATTGCACAGATGGCGAACAGGTCCTCCTTCTGACTTGTGCTCTGTTGCCATAACGAATTCGTTTCCCCTCCTCAGTTTTCTCTTCGTCTTACTTCGCTCCCCCTTTGGCATTCCCCCTTTCTGGGTGCTTTCTTGTGCATCTGCGCGGATAAACGTGTAAAGTGGCAGATGGTGTAATTCGGTGTTTGGATGGACTGTACAAGTTTTTACGCATTTCTCCCCTCCTTCTTCATAATTCCATAAAATGTAAGAAATATAGGGAAATGGATCAAATTTCATATAACAATGCTGCGCACTGCGGGCTTTCGTGCTGCAAGGGGCAGCTTTGACCCGGCGAGGTTCTCAGAGGGTTAAAGAAATCAATAGCACATGTGGTGTTGGAAACTGTAGTATTACAAAGTGATTAAAGGTGGGAGTAAATAGGCAAATTGAAAAGCTTTATCAGATTGAGCTGTAAGTGCAAAAGCATTGTTTTGTTATTGTGTCGGTTGAAAAACGGTTTGCTTTAAGTGATGCACCTGCGCTTCAGACAGAATTAATTAATTAATTTACTGTAAGTGCACATTTAATTATTCTTATTTTTGTAAATCTGATTTTTCTTGCATTGCTGTTTCTTTTTTCTTTAATTAGAAATTGCATTTTAATCACTTATTAATTATTAACGCTTAATTTATTTTTGCTTTCAGATTAGGGCTATTGTCTTATTTTTATCCTCTTGTGAATTTACGCTTGTATTACATTACCTGCGGGTTGTTTTCATACAACATCTGGATTGTAGGGGAAAATAGATTGGACACGTCCTGATTTCTATAAACTACAGGCCTCACTCGAGTGCTTCGGGTTCTTATCTTACACGCCGACGATTTTATTCGATTGTATTTTTAATGGAATATTTTTCTTTCCTTTCATTTCACCACTTTTGTTGAATGGTATATCAGCTTTACGCTCAAAGTGATTTAACAATTTAACTATTCTTAAATATATCACAACTTTATGAAATACGTGAAGTTTTCTACATAAAACCGTAGACTAAGGAAAAGTTAATAGTAGGAAATGTGTTTCATAAGATAGAGTTTTGTAAAGTGCGCAGACGCACCTGTCGCCATGTATTTTATGCTCAAGCACGCGTTTGACACACTCGGTCGCAGATAAGCTCCAACTACTAAATATATCGTATTCGGGTCGCAAGTGGTGGTCGAGATGTGCCATGTGCCAATCGATTTGCAAGAGCACTTTTTATACCAGTGATTTGCTTGTGCGCCTTACTTTCTTTCTCTATCACCTTTTCCCCCAACTTCTCCTTCCTTCTCATCGCTCGGTTATTACTAAATATAAAAAATATAAAAAAAAATGTTCAGGGTGATGGGAGTTGTGTGTGATACGTGTGGGAGAAAGAGAAGCTAGTGAACCCTTTTGCGCGTTCATTTCTGAGAGATAGAGCTCAAGGTCATTGCTCCTATGCTCGGATCTTAAGACCCAGAGTTGGTTCGGGGATTTAGTCGACGCTTTATATATATGAAGTGCAGCGGATATGAAGTTGTGCTTCCTAAAGAGGGGGTTTTGCTTACAAGGTTTAATGAATGTTCGTCGTAACCCGCCCCTATTGCTGTCTTTTGACTCCTTAAAGGTGCGCGGGATTAGAAAAATTTTGAGTTTTAATTGTGGTCGATGTTGTTTATTTATCTTTCTGTGTTTTTACAGGCGTGGCATGATCGTGAGTTCATCTGACGACGTGGACGGATGGGTTTAAGTGCCTCAAATTAATCATTCCTTTTCTGGATCAAAGGTAAGAAGGATCGAGTGGTTTTTTGGACGTTTTTACAGGTGCTGGGAGCGGTCCTATGTGGTTGTTTTTGTTTGGTGGTTATAAGTGGATGAGGAATCCCCAGTCTGTGCTCCGCTCGTATTTGCGAGATAAATGGATTTGATTGTTAAAGGATCTAGTCATTTAAGTTTGCTCAAACTGTTTTCTCAAGGGTTCACCAGTTCGCTGTTTACCTTTTGCAAATTGTCTTTCTTCGTTTGAGTTATTACCACTTTGAATAATTAAGTGAGGAGTTTAAAGGTGAGATGAAATAAGTAGAATTTGATTTTATTAATAATGGAGGAATTTTCTGTTGACATTGAACCGAGGCGAATGTTTTTCCCATAGCTTTGTGTGGCGCGCTGAACACTGGGTAAGAGTATCAACTTCGACAAGATCATTACAGAAAATTGCTTTTAATTCTCTCATCTGGCGGGGGCTTTTGAAGGGACCAGTAATTGGAAGTTTTAAAGTAATGTTGAAGTTTGTTTCAATGTTTTTGCTATTTTTTTCTCATTAGATAAAAATAATAGCAAACGGATTATTGTTTTTTAGAAAAAATTTGACTGGAAGTTTGAATTTATATTTCCTTCATTTTTGTTTTACGAGCCGTACATCTGTTTGTACTTTTCCTGGGAGATTTCATGGATTATTTGACGGGTTTATTTATTACTAAAAACACAAAGGAGATGAGTCAGATATTGCTGAAATAAATAGAGGTGTACTAGATTGTTCAAATTTGTTGTTGGTAAAGTAAACTTGTACCGAGGGAGATAAAATAAGCTCAAGTTTTGTGGGTGAGTGTGTTTGTTTTAAGATAAAGAACAAAGGTTATAATAGACTTTGACTCATCGTTCTTATTCTGTCTTGGGTGTTATCTTCGACAAGTTGTTTTACAATCCAAAATAATAATAAAAACATGGGAATTTTCCTCAATATTAAAATTTTAATGAAATATTAAAATTCATCTTAAAAATTTTTTTATTTAACATTGGATCAATTACTACATTTCTAATTTAAAATTTGATGACATTAGAAATTAATTAAATGTCATTAATAATTTAATAAAATCAATCAAATAGGATTTAATTTTCAAAATGTGTTAAATGGAAATTAATTGAGTGATGAACGATTTAGGAATTAAGAAACGATGGAGGAAAATCAAGATAGAGGAAATTGATTGACACGCATAAAACGTAGTTGCGTATTAATGGCGTCATTATAATTTGGCTTGTTGCGGTAAGTGGTCTGTAGTTTTAGCTGATGAGGTGCTTGAGCCGCGATGGCATGGCACATGCAGTGGGCAAAACTGCACTGGCTACTGGCATAAAATAAAACGGGGCCAACTCATTGTCTGCTTGGTTTGTTTCAAAGAGGAACGTCGTTACCGGGGCCAAATCTGCACATAAAGTGAGACTCATGAGTCGGTGGCGATAAAAGTTCTCTTCACGTTTACCGGGGGAACCTTTAACCTGTCGCTTGGACTGGCCAATGTTTTTGGCGTGCGGCATTTTATGGCGTTTGATACTGCCCAAGTCTGCTCGAGCGGAGTGGGGTATGGAGGGTCAGTTCGGGCCGCCTCGTCGCCTGGACTCCGCTTATCTAAGTCGTGGAAAGGGCCCCCAGGAAAAGCAATGACCATGCGGACTGCAGCTGCGTTCATTGGTTCCTCGGTCAAATATATAGCGGTGTAAGATGGACAGGTGATTTAAACGCGACTATAAAGTTGGTAATCAAAGTGTCCGCTCCTCCTTGTTGCATTTCACTCCATTTTTTTAGATTCGCCGACTGAAAATGCCATTTGCCTCGCTGTCGTATAAATTTCATATCTTATGGTGGAAGCGCTTTTAAGTTAAGGGAAAAAAATCTTTTTTAACCAACTTTTTTATGGTTGGAAGTTCATTTATAAAAGTGAGGGTTTTATTTATTTTTTTTATCTATTTAAAAAAAAAAAAAACATGATTGAAAAATAATTGGTGTCACTTTGTTTCGATTTTTTTTTATTCGAGGATCGTTGTTGGTTTGGTATAATGAGGGGCGCTGGTTGTTTTGGTGCGTTGCTTATCACTAATTGGCTGCCTACGGGAATGTCCAGTTTGATGCGCTGTCCGCTTGCAGTAGTGTCGGTTTTCATTAGGCTTGTTAGTGCATCGGTCTGTCCAGCGGGTAGTGTGGTTACTCCTTTCGGTAACGAGGGTTGGCGGCACTGCTGTTGTGAACCCGAGGAGTCCGTTCGCTCGATTGGTCTCCAGTTCAATTACAGCTCAAGATTTGCTAGATGCTTCATCCTTTCTCTCTCCTCTTTGCCTCTACAAAGCGTTCAGGCGTCAATTCGGCGTTGCTCATCCTCTTCATAGAGTTGAGCAGGATTTTGTCAAGCACTAAATAGGCTCAAGCTACCTTACTACGCTGATTACAAGCAAGTTGAACGCTTGTCTCGGTCGAGCGAACTCAAACCCAATTGGCTCGTTTGTACGTGCCAAGCCTCTTTTGCGTTTTGGTGTTTGGGAAATGGTTGCCAAATTTTTCACTAGTCTTGCTTTTCATTTTCTCATCGATTGAGCGGCGACGGGCCACGCAAGTCTCCCAATCAAATGCGAGTGCAAATCCTAGTCAATTGTATATGCTTGAATAAGGGAGATGGATGAGGTCTATCCGAATGCATGACGAGAAACCAAAAGTGAAGGGACACGTCTATGATAAATGGTGAATGGGAAAGAAGGGGAAAAAATGGAAATTCCAGGTTTAAAGGGTGGCAAAAACGAAAATTCTTAGAAAATCTGCACTTTTTAGCAAATGCAAGAAAAAGTGGCATTTAAGGAAAACCATGTATATGTAAAATAATTATTTTCAATCTTTCTTGAAAGTAAAACTTTTACAATTCTTTTCATCATAAAATATTTATATTTTCAATTAATTTTTTATTAGATATTATAAGACAGCTATCAAGAAATGTTCATCATAAAATATAAAAAAAATTCAAATTGCTTTGAACTCGGTTTACTACACTTTTTACTTTCTAATAGAAATTTAAACTTTCCAATATAAAATGGTCAATGACTTTGAATAACTTGGAAAAATGTTAATTTTTAAAAGAAGAATTAACATTTAGCCGTTGGAAACGAAAATTAAAACATAACTTTGCTTCTTTATCTCTGCGATCTGAATAACACGTATCTAAAAATATCTAAAACATCTTAAAATGCTGGGGGATTGATGATGAATGGCATACCTGCAGAGAAAATAGAATGGTATAGCGTTTCTCTTCTAGTGGGGGATAAGAGATAATGTACTGAGTAAAGATAATTTTTTTAAACGAAATTTTTATTTTTAAAGTGAGGTATGACTTTGAAGGAATTTTGTTTTGTTGGTGGAATGCCAAAGGGATTTTAGTGTTTCTACAATGTACAGGATGCGAGTAATATGTTTAGTAAACGTTGAGGAAAAGAGAATGCGATGTAAACGAGTTTGGAATCGGTTGCCAAGAATGTCAAGACGCTGCGTTTTCAGTTCGTCAGTTGATTATTTCGGTTGTGTGTCGCTGATCCATAAAACCACACTTTGCTGCCTCTACACTTAAGCGGCTTCTTTACACCCGATTCCAAGGTGTCTTATTGCACTCCAGTGTCACTCACTCACTTTTATTTTCGTTTCAAAAGAAGAAACCACATCAGAGTATTTTTACCCCTTTTTTGCGACGTTTTTTGCGACCGAATGTTTTGGACATTCGTCAAGCATGTGTAGTGAATCCGGTGTAGAAAATGTCGTTTGCAATTAGCATTCCGGTGAAGTCCAGCAAACAAAGGGCGAAAAAGTCTTTTTTTGGTGAGGAAAAAAATCGAGTGTTAAGGTTTTATAAATGGGATGGAAAGAGTTGGTTTGTAATGAAGTGATTGTGGCTGCTTGTCTTTGTACGTCTCTTTTGGATTTGTCTGAGGCGGTGAGTTGAGTGCAAAGACGCAAGAAATGAATGAGCTGTCAACAGAAAAATCAACTGCTAATGGCTACTTGGTGATTTTACTTTTTATTTATTTACTTTTTTCGAAGTTTTTTTCAATGCAGATGAAAGAAGTGAGTCATGTTCTTTTTTCTGAAAGTTTTGGTGGGTTAAAAAAGCGATTTTTTTTTGTTTGTTTATTTTTGATTCTGGTGTTTGGAATAATGTTGAGTTTGTTTGCGATATGCTCTCATACATTCAAATTGGTTGATAGAGAAGTGGAAAGCGGTTTTGTGGGTTTTTTATACGAGTTGGGAATTCATTTCTGACGCAAATTGATTGTTTTGAAGTAATAAAAAGAAATGTGACATCAAAATATGTTCATAATTTGCTTTAGGCCTATTAAGGCAAGAAATGCGGCCGACAAAGGTACACTTAATGTCGCGTGCAAGATTGTAAACCAGGCGTGAATGTTATTATGCTTTCTTTATTTTCTTTGAAAATTGTTCAAACTTTTCAGTTAATATTAAGCCGCCTTTGGTGATATTTTCTTCATTTAACATTAACTTCATTCCTCTCTTACCGCAATTTTTTTTTCGTTTTGTTATTCTAAGATTTCAAAAAATGCGGTTGTCGTTATATGTTTTTTAAATATCATTTTTTAAAACTGAATTAATTAGAAAATTGAATTTGTTTCAATAACAGAGATCATGCGAGTTGTTTTTCAATTAAAAATTTAGAAAATTGGATAAAATCAAAAACTGCATGATACCGAAATAATTAAGGCATTAAAAGTTAATTTGTTATTGAAAAAAAAACAATTTAATATTGTTTAATATAAAAAAAAAAGTTTCAAATTTTTTATTTATGGATAATAAATTTTCTGTGTCTATAATTAAGAAATTTCGGGGATTTCTTTCCCCTGACATAAAAAAAATTAAGATTAATGGATTATCAAGTCGGCGGATGTGCCATGCCCATCCTATCATTAAAAAAAATAATATTCCCCCTTTTTTCCCCGAGATTAAAGTAAAAATATTGCGTTTTTTAACTCCCGAATATTTGCGATATCTGCTACAACTTGTAACAGATGGTAAATTAATCACAAACCTTTTGTTGACCTCGTAGACACAAAGATCTGCAGTTAAAGGTGAAAAAGGGTTCAGATGCAGTCGACTTAACTGGATACTAACACCAGTGCAACATGGAAATATATATATTGCAGCACCATCAATTATTCATAAATCAAAAGGGCAACGGGCGATGCCTTAATGAAAACCAGAATTACAAACGATTCTCCTTCTTCCTTCTCTTTTCGGTTCCCGCCATCAACTCTTATGGTCCCAATGGATTTTTACGACTTGCTTTTGCATGATCGTAATTCTCTTTCTGTTCGCTGGACACTTTTAAACTTTTCACTTCAACTTGTAACAGCTGTAGAACAGGTGAGTTTTTTCTTTCCCCCCCCTCCCCTTCAGTTTGTAATTTATTACACTGAATTTTAAGTGATGGGAATTCAATTCAGTTTTAATTGATGTTTTATTTCACTTCTTTTTTAAAAAGAAGAGGGGAAAAGTGACTGGTTGGCGAGTTTACTTATTTAGCAACTTTGCTGTGAACAAGCAAAAAATCAATTTTTAGGAAAAAAATTCACTTTCAAAATGTGGATTATTTAGTATTCAGTCTGTCGCTAACCTTTCAGAAAATGCAGCGACCGACATTATTTACCAAATTGGGTGCATGGTTAATAATTTAAGGAAAATTCCTAAATGTAAAAGGAAAGTAGCTTAGAATTATTTGAAATCAACGAAATGTTACGGCGCTTCGATTTGTCTTAACCTTTAAATTTAGTTCCTGTTTTTCCTTCTTTATGGTTTAAATCGTTGTTTCGTACACATCGATTCATAACAAAAGCAAACAAGTGTGTCGAAGTTTAAGTGTTGACTGAACGAAGGAATTTTATTTTTATTGGAAATTTATGGAAGCGGGTGGGAGGAGTTGGGGGATTTAGGAGGTGGATTATGTTTTCTTTTTAATATTTATTTTTTCTGATATTTTAACAGCTGCGGGTATTTGTTAATTTAGTGTTTTTACCGCAAATCTCAAACATTTAAATAACAAAATAAACAAAAACAGTTTTCGTTGCCAGATTTGAAAGTATCGGAAATTGGAGCTGGAATTGGCCATTCAATCAATAAGGATTATTGATGCAATCATTTGGATGGTCATTAAAAATTGAACGCACAATATGGCAAATGGTATTTGAAAAATCATTAAAATCCATTATATTTTTTATAAATGAAATTTATGTAAGTGCAGATGGCGGATTTTGATTCCTTTTGCTTTAGTAAGATTGTAATCAGTCGGATCTCGTTCTTTCCTCCTACTATTCAATTAAGTTCCGTGCCAGTCAAAACAAGAGGAGGCTAACACTAGGGAGCCGTTCTCAACATATTTTCAAACCAATTGGAAATGGGCAGGGCAGCTGTGTGTGTTTTTCTGCGTTTTCCTCGTCCGTTTCTGCTCAATTTGAGGCCAATTTTCTTTTTAACTTTGTCCCAACAGATGGAAGATTATGGGGGTGGAGTCTCGCCCTTGTAAATCTATTGGACTGCACCTGTGCAAGGTATCACACAAATGTCTCGAGTGTCATAAATTTCTCTAAGATGTCTTGGCATGAGAGTAAATTGTAGGACTAAGGCCAACAGAGGTCGCGAACCTCATCCTACGAACGTTTATTAGCTGAGGGTGTAAAGGACTAATCAAAGAGCCATAAAACTTCACCTGGAGAAAATTTGTATTTTGTCGCGCACTTAATCTTTAATCTCGCCCGCAATTTATTTAACTTTTGTTGGATTTTTTGTTTCGTGAATGTATTCTAATGCTTGATAAAATAATGGACGTAAAGTCAATTAATTGCTCAGTAGAGCGGAATAAGAGGAGGATGGGAGTGAAAAGGAAATAAAAAATATTGTCCACGCCGTAGTAGACGTCTTGCAAAGCAGCTTAGGCTTAATTTACGATTATTGAGTCGTTGTGCTTGAAGAACAAATTTCGTGAGCGCTTTGCAGCTGACTGTGATGGGGGAGAGTGAAAAAAATTGAAATGTGTTTTTGTGTGCTGGAATGTAAGGTTGGCCTCTTTCTCTTTGTGCGACTGCAAAAGTCTTCTTTTGTACAAGGATAAGAAAGGAGCGACAAATGATTACAAGCGCACACAACCTACGCTCGCTCCTAGGGTTGTAATGAAAGTGCGGAGTAGGAGTAATCAAGAATTCGAAAATATACACGACGCAATTTAGTGGGGAAAGATTTTTTTTTTTTTAAAACAAAACAAAACAAAAAAACGGATTTTGTGTAATGTTTATAGTATTATTATATAAGTGTTTTTGCAGTCGAACCCATTATAATGAACCCGTACGTAACGAAATAAAACAAAATTTCCGATCCAAATTCCCATACTGTTTCGTGTTAAAAAATTTCGCTGTAATGAAACTCATTATAAACTCGTTATCAGTTGGATCTCGCCCTTTCCTCCTACTATTCAATTAAGCTATAACGAAAACCCGGATACAACGACCTATTAGTTAAATTATTTCCCAAATTTTGTTACGAGATTTACGTTGTATTGAAAACTTGGTTTCAATATTTCGTTATAACAACTGTTGAGACACATTCGGTGCACTGCTACATGTAGCTGTATTTTTCGTTTAAGACATTTATCAATTTTATTTTATATTTATTTAAAATTATACAAACATCAAATATTTTTAAATCTGAAATCTTTTTATTACTTTTGAAATTGATGACAATAAAATTTTAAAAAAGATGAAAAATGGATTTTATATTTATTTAATAAGATGCAACCGTCAGTCAGACAATGACTGTTATTTTCATTCCTCTATCAAGTACGGGATAAAATTTCAATAAGCAAATAAACTACATACGGATGCCGATTTGATTTATCTTTTTCTCGTTAAAACAGCTCTTGAAGCGGCATTTGCAAGCTCGCACTTTTATTTATCAACCGTGCTGAGCATAATATTGCATTTCTCGATACACTTTTTGGAGAGAAGAAAAGAAATGGAAGGGTGATGGGGGTGGCGTGGACTCTGGAATGCATCCTGATATCATTAGCCAGTCGTAAATCCTCTCACGGGGAATGACTTGCCGCACCTGGAGATATATGGGCCTTTCTCTGGCCGCGATGGGCGCATTATTTCTTGGTGCCTGCCTCTGCCGATGCAAACCTGTTCTCGTCTGTACAATTGCCGAATACTTGGCGTTTGGTGACACATGGAGAGACGTCACCACTTAATCAAGTGGCACGGAAAAACAAACTGTCAACAAAAAACAAAAGCAACAGGGGGCACTAAGTATTTATTGTGGGTTTGTTAACGAGATGTTTGAAAACGCTTTTAAATGAGCCATTTTATTTTTTTTTTCGTTTTAATAAAATGGGATTTATGTATCGGAATTTAAATTATGCATATAGTTTTTGTTTTTATGGGTTTTCCTTAAAGGAAGAGTGTAAATAAAAGCAAAGTTTTATGTTTATTCGCTTATGGTCGGAAATTTTCGTCTCGACTATTCTTGACGTGATTTCAACTGTAAAAATAAACAAGACTCGAGTGGGGTTTCGTGGTGAGTGACAGCTTTTTCTGTCTCGTTTTTTATTTATTCGGACATTTTTTTTTTCGTGTGTCATGGTTTTGCCTCGTAATTTTTTTTCTACTTTTATGTTGACTTAGTGGTAGTGATCTATCACCCTGTCGTCACGGCATTTTATGACAAGCTCAATATGTCAGCGAAACCAAGTGCTGTCTTTAAATTTTCTCATTCAACTTTATGTTGGGTAAAGACTAGGTTGGCATTGGAGCAATAAACTGAGCTAAGATACCTTGTGTGCTCAGGAATTTGGATTGTTGTATGCGAACGTGTGGATGTGTGCGGAATCCCAGATAGGGAACTGTAGGTTTTTTTCTTATCTTGATTGCGACTGCGAATGATTGAAGTGATATTAAAGTGACGTTAATGGTTGGTGAGCGACCGATTATGCGGAGAAGCCGAATCCGAATTGGCATAAAATGCTATTTGCTCAAATCGGAGATCAGCATTATGGACAAGTAATGGCTAGTAGAAACAAGGAATGATGAGCGCATTTGATTTGTTCGACGTTGTTTTGGATGTAACAGCAATTGGATTCATAAATTAGCTCAATGTTCATTTCATTGTAAACAATTTTATCTAAGGTTTTTTACGCTTGTTTAACGTGTATGTTTTGATCTGCAAAATTTTCATTTTGACTTTGAT
>JAQIXT010000986.1:0-20656 GCA_034700445.1 Stenotaenia linearis | reverse complement strand
GTGACAGTTTGTTCATAGAATGATTGATGTCATGAATAGGAAAAGGAGGGAAGAGAGGACAAGTAATTGTTTCTCTCCACACAGCTTTGTAATTTGTTTTTAGGAGGTCGTAATTTTAATTGATTGGTGACTCATTCGTGACATTCCATAAATCACAACTCGTTGCTCATTGCTCATTTTTTCATCATATATTCACGCCTACAACCACTGGATTGAACGAACGACCGGAAATCGGAATAGGAATCATCTGAAATCCTCTTATAAAGAAAATTAATTGCCCATTCAAACTTTATTATCTTCTTATCGAGTTTCAACAACTCAAATTGCTCTTTTTTTCTCCTCGATCACATTTCTGTGGTCTTGTGCTGAGACAAAAACATTATAAGTAAAAAATAAGATAATGAAATGGACATCTGAGTCACAATAGATTCAAAAAACCTTTCTTGCTTCTGTCAACACTAAAGTTGTTGCTTGTAAACAGGATGGAGGGTCATTCAAAAAATCTATCCTCACAGCAGGGGGAAGGGGAAACAGAACTTGATCAAGTCCCCCAGCAGGAGTTCAAAGATTGTGATTGAAAACTTCTCATTTTCTTGTAGGCGTGGTTCTGTTTAGATGGGTCAGTGAATTTTTTTTTGTGCTTGTAATTGAAATTCTAACTACTCAATGCGTTTTGGAAGAAAAATTGGTTTCTGGAAAAGCGAGAACAAGTTTTTCATTCCCGAGCACAATTGCAATGAATTTCAGTGTTGTGCAAAATACTTTCAAAGTATTTTAAAAATACAAAATAAAATACTTCATGAAAATCACAACAGAAACAAATCCCAAAATAAGGAAAATTTTCTTCGCTTATGTGGGACAAAATTCCACTAATCGGGACAATCACTACTAGAAAACAATAAAATATAATAGTATTTGGTATTTTCAAAATAAAATAGTATTTTCAAAATACTATTTTGCACAATCCTGATGAATTTATAATGTTCAGACCATGACTGATGTTGATGGAAGGTTAAATAGTCAATCTCAGACCACACTTGAATAAATGAGGTCATTACTCAAGGTTCATCAAAGAGTGGGTGGAAAATTGATAATTAAAAATGGAAAAAGAGATACATTTACAAAGCTGTAATATAAGCGCTGAGATCAAAAAATGATGCATATAAAAAGAGAGTATGTCAGTGACCAAGTGGTCAAGATGGATTGTGAGTAAGATTTAATTTCATAACAAATTAGAGCATGAAATACACCACACCGTGTCTGACTATGTGTAACAGAAATTTAACGACCAATGACTTCTACAAAGTGACCGGTTTGGATCGATTATTTACTATTAGCACATCAACTTGAGTCACTACAATATATAATTGGGGAAATGCTGTAAGCTTTTTGTATTGATGATGAGTGAGCGATATTATTTGGTTGTAAAAACATGTTTTGTCACTGAAACTTGGTGTTACAAGAACAGGGAATTTATAAATAAAGAAATTTCATGATAATTGTCTTACATTTATTAGAGTTTTTGAATGAATTGTTACAAAAAGCACAGTCACGTTCCATTATTTCCCTGCTAAAAGGTCTGGCTGTTTTTTAAATATTTTTTTTACTGATTTAATACAGTTTTCTTTCAAAAATTCTAGAAATATCGATAATCTAAAGATTTTCTGTAGTTCTCTTTCGAAAATCTGTAGATTGACCAAAAAAACAATAGAAAATCACTAGATTATCAGCATTTGGGTAGAGTTTTTGAAGGAAAAGTATAGAAATTCTTTAGGAATCTTTAAAAACCACCCAAAAACTTATGTAAAATCTCTACAGATAATCCATAGACTTTTTAAAGCAAAGTTATAAAATTAACAAATTTTTAAAAAATCAGAAAAAGGAATACAATTTTACGTCATATTCAAAATATTTACAACAACAAAAACAAAAAAAATTCCTCCTATTGTCATCAATGAGTATCGGCTAGTCACTAAGTAATAAAAAGACATGAGTAAGTAATAATTAAATAAATAACAATTGAACACTAACTTATGAACTGCTTTACACTAACTTTGCCAGTGTCAATACTAGAACCAAAGAACTCACAAACACCACAGTGATGGGGAGAGAACAAGCAATATACAAACTCCTCTTCCCAATCCAAGTGGATGTTGTTTATCAAAGTTTTTGAGGATCCCAAGAGAGGTGATATGAGCCAGACGGAAGCAAAATTCCAAACAAACATTGCACACCAGTTCTAAAAAGGGCCTACCCCCTCCCTTTGCCAGATCGTGCCAGTGATAATGGTCCTTTATTGATCCCCATCTTCATTTTATTCTTTGAAACAATGTCGAACAAAAAGTAAAAAAAGATAATAAAACCTTTTACGCACTGCTTTGCAGGACTTGTTCAATCAGTCGTCCAGCCTTCTTTTCAAAGCCACTCACCAGCATGCATCTTTTGGTCAAGTGACGATCGTTGTACCTGAAACATGGCCTGCAGAATCGGCTGATAAAGATGCCTATTATGGCTACCACGAAGCCCACGTGAGAATAGAAAATCCCTCGCCCGTGCATGGCAACACCCCTTACACCCAACAACCAGGAGGATGTGGACAACAAGGAGATTTCATCCATCTGACTGCGGAATTTTTGATCAATAAAGAGAAATCAGAGTCGAATTATGGTCCCACAGGTAGTAATGTATTAATATTTTATTTAGGGATAAACATCACAAAACACGGAGAAATGCATGAGCTCTTGACATAGACATCCTTCCTGTCTCGTCTTTATTTATTTTTCCCCTAATTCCATCGTTTTTGTAAACAAACACTAACAGAGCTACTAATGACCACACATTTCTCATTTAACACTGCTCCATTATCAGTTAAAAGATGTCTCTAAGCCAACCCAACCCAACGGAGCAACTGGATTCACTGTAATTTAGATGATTACAATGGAAGATTTGAGCTTTCAGCCTGTCTTCTAATAAAAAACACAAACCCTTGGGTTTTACCACTTTGCGTCCGAATCATAAATTTATAATCAACTTGACTTGTGAATCATTTTATTGTTTTTTTAATAATTAATTTTCTTTTCAGACAAAGTGTTCGTTCACGAATGGGCACATTTTCGCTACGGCGTTTTTGATGAATACGGTTATCCCGATGATCCCGTATACCCTCAAATGTATATTGAGGATGTGGACAAGCCCACACTGACCACATGCAATTCAGGAATCAAAGTTCACTTTCCGAACTGCACAATCGATCAAACTACAGGCATTTACAACAGCAATTGTAACTATGATTTGAACAGTGTGCAGACTTCAACGAAATCTCTTATGGGGTTTCATTACCTGGATCAGGTAAAGACTGAACTTCACATTAATTGAAAAATTGAAAACTAAAAAAATTTGAATTTCTTAAAGGTGAATTACTTTTGCGAATTGGACGATCACAACAAATACGCACCAACTAAGCAAAATATATTATGCGAAGGAAAAAGTACATGGGATGTGATCAGAAGTCACGAAGATTTTCACGATTTCAAAACGCCGTCAGAGAAACACTAAATATTTTTTTTTAAATTGCTCTAACAATCTCATATCTTCTACAGTGACAGTCCTAAAGAGCCAAATCCGACCAAATTCCATATAATCAGAGCAAAGAGGAGTCCGGTATTTGTCGTTGTGGACGTTTCGACCAACAAGAGAGGAACGGATAACGTAAGTGGGAGATATAAGATCTGCACTTTAGTTGCACATTTAAAAGGATGTTGGAACGTTGACTAGTAAACTAATATAAGACAAATTTGTAACTTTACAATTCACTATGCTGATATTAGTTGAGAGGCTGGTTTCTACTGGTGTTTCGACTGGACTCAAGTGGAAAAATGCATCCATGTTTAAAGCTAAGTTCACATGGATAAGTGCACATGCCATGTGGTTCAAAACGCAGCAAACAATCGTGTGGTAGTACCACACTACAATTTTCATATGAAATTACATTCCAATTTTTAATTTCGAAAATGATTGTTTTTCTTCTTAAAAATGAAAAATTTGATAATGGATATTCAGTCTGATAACCCAAATAATAAGCAATTTTTATAATTTACACTTATTTGCTGGTAATTGCACTTAAAATAAAGTCGAAATATTTAAACTTCATGCAAAATGCATTTGGGGCTGCTATAGTCACTGTATAATGAGATGCTGTATGATGACAAAATCTGGATCACATGTGACGTGTGTGTTTCTCAGGTTACTTGACCTAATTGCATGTAAACAAGCCTTAATTCACAGTCTGCAAGCAGCAGTGGTTCCACCATTTCCATTCAGCAGTTTTCACTTGCGACCTTAATTGATACCTCTTCCTCCTTCTACTCAGCAGTTACAATCAACCAATCAAGAGTGATGTAAACTGGAAATGAACGTGGATGCAGTTTGAGGTCACAATACCTTCCTATTGTCAATCTGCAACAATAGCAGCAGACGCATACTGCATGTTGCACACTTGTGTGGACTGCTTGAATTGCTGTTGTGGATAGTCCATAACATGCCATAATGCATCTCGCTTCATGTTGCATCTGCATTTACATCCAGGTGAAACCAGCCTTTAAGAGTTGGTGTAAAGAAAATAATTTGTCATTCTTCCAAAATCGCATTAATGCATATTGGATCTCTTCTCAATAACATTAGTCACAATCATTTTTGCAAAGAAGAAATCCTAATTCTGTTAGAATGACATAAATTTTAGAACATTGCTTTCCCTCCCCATCAGAATCTCTTCAATGTCATGAAAAATTCGATTGAAATACTGGTGCACATCTTGCCAGATGGCACGCGGCTTGGCTTTCAGGAGTTTGAAGGCACTTATTCCATTGCTAATCTGAAAGAACTGAAAGAAGTCAACAACCAACTCAGACGCAATTTCGTTGTATTCCTGAAAGCTAAAAACAACCCAGCAACTTTCACAAACATGAATCTTGCTATCACAGCTGCCGGAGAGGTATTCAAATGTAATCATTTTTTATCACATTTAAATGAAAATCTATTACAGCAATTGCAAAAAGAAAATGGAGGAATCCTTGTTCTACTTACGGCTGGAGTCGAACCGCCCCATGACGTGGACGAAACAATCAGCAAGTTATGTGAAAGACTTCGGCATGATAACGTGAGGGTCATGTCCATACTCTACCCACCATTGGATGGGTACAAAGACTCACTGCAGAAACATATGACACTTTTGGCCGACAGAACAAATGGTCGCAATTTTGTAATTCATGAAATGACTGGTGGATCCAACACTAAACTCGAGGTTTTAACTCAGTTTGCATCGGCAATGTTAAGCATAGGCCAACTGGTAGAACCATACAGCAAGGATAATTTTGTTGTAAGCAATCTGACCCTGCTAAAACAGTTTACAGATAGTCCATAGAATTTTCTGCAGGTTTTTGGCTGGTTTTTAAAGATCATCTACAGTTTTCCTTTAAAACTCTACAAAACTCATTAGAAATTTCAATTATCTACAATTTTTTTGTCACTCTACAATCTTTTTAAAGAGAACTGTAGAAAATCATTAAAAAATCTCTTTGAAAACTAGACATAAAACCTGTAAACAAAATCTACAGACAATCTATAGACTTTTTATGTAGCAGAGGTAACCTTGGAAACAAAGATCACAAATCATGCTCTTTTTCAAAGGTTCACAGCAAAGGTTCGTACAGTGGCAACTCCATAAGTGGCAGTATTTACAATGACGAAACTATAGGTCAGCATGCCAAACTCATGATACTCAAAAGTAAGAGTGAAGATGCTGACTTTTCGCAATTTATGCTCACGGGTCCAAACAAGCCGACAATAACGCCAGATCAAGGAGTTTTTACTATGATCGGTGGTAGTGAAAATATGATGGAACTGCCGATTGCTGAGGTAAGTCTTACTCAAATTAAGCTTGTACAAATTTTCAACTTGACAATTTTTATCAGACTGGCCAATGGAAATATTCGATTCAAACATCTAGGCATGATCAAGCCACCCTGTCAATTTTTGCTTTTGCCAATCCAACTTCGAAACAAGGTACCTTCACTGTAAGGACTTGGAACAATGCAAATTTGTTATCTTTGGACCCAAGCTCTGACAAGCCACTCATAATTTTTGCCCAAGTTGAAAAGGGCAATGATCCAGTCATAGGAGCCAAAGTAATAGCCCGAGTGGAGCTTCCGCCTGCCAGTTCTGGCGTGTACACTACAATCGATGTTGACTTATTTGATAATGGAAATGGAGGTAATAAAAAGTGGCTTTGAGCATGATCGCAATATTAATTTCTTATTTTCCTTTTATAGCTCCTGATGTTACCAAAGGCGATGGAATATACTCTAGATACTTTACCGACTTCAGTGTTGAAGGGTACTATTTAGTAACCGTTATTGCTACCGATGAAGTCAACTCCAAAGTCATCAAAGGGACTTCAGCAGCTTCCTCCATTCACCCTATAAATAAATGTAAATGTTCATGGTTGGGATCTTGCTTAAGGTGTCCAGTGGCTATGTAGTCCAGCTTCCTGTCACAATATCTACAATAATTATAACCAATTAAAATAAAATCACTGCTAACAATAGATAAAAGTCAAATAAAACTTTGACATTCATGGAGAAGATCAATTTTAAAAATAATTTCCATTTCAGCTTTATCATATTGCTGTGGAAGTAGCGTCCCCATATCTGAATCTATCCCCACCGGTGAATTCAAATGCATCACTAACGGTGGAGTATTTCACATAAACCAAATCACAATAGAATCCGTCAAGTTTCCGCCAAGCCGGATCACTGACTTACAAATCCAGGAATACAATCCTCAACACGGTCAAGTTGTTTTAGCTTGGACGGCTCCTGGAAACGAGCTGGACAAGGGGACAGGTAAGAATAATCAAAACATTCACTTTTGAATGAACACTGAAAATCTTTTCCCACAGCGAACAAATATGAAGTAAAATACAGCAGCAATCGAGCACAATTATTGGACCTGCTTTCGTTTGAAAGCGATTCCGTCAGTCTCGTCGACCAACAGATACCACAACCAGATGCTGCAGGAAGGATGCAGAAAATGATCATCTCACCGTCCTTAGATTCTGATCCTAAAGTTTTGCATTATGCAATAAGGGCTGTCGGCAATTTGGATAAGAAATCAAAGATTTCCAACATTGTCAGTGTCAGATATCCAGCAAAACATTTAACTACTCCAACAATGGGTACTTCCTCTACAATTCAGTCCTCAGAAAACCCCCCGTTAAATATTGCTGGCGGTTTATCAGAAACCCACTTTAAAATTATTGGAGGAGTTCTCGGGTTTTTGTTACTTTTGATCGGAATTGTGATAATTATAGTCTGCATTATCAAAAAGAGAAAGAAGAAAGTGCTCCCAAAAGCAATTTTGCCATTGGATATGAAGAGGGACATGTCTTTTAAGAAGGTATCATTGGAAAACAGTCCAAAAACTGCAACTTCAAAGCCAAACGGCAGTGTCTATACGATAAACGAATTCATGAGTAGTCCACAATTTATGCTTGCTAGTGAAGTTTTAGATAAACATGCTCAAATGAAGGCCTCCAAAGAAAGAGACTACTTAGAACAGGACCTAAAACCACATTACACAGAAGACGACAACCATTATTTGCCTACTTATGACCATATCAACCCTGTCGTGGTTCCAGCTTACGGTTACACACATCCCCCTAATGACTATTACATCAGTCGCCACGACATCGGTTCGACGAATAATCCTTTTCATCAAGCTTATCCCGCAAATTTTCCATTTATGAGAACGTCATTGAGTGACAAACCATCATTTACTTCGTTGTCAAAGAACGAACTGAAAAAAGATAACGGGTATTTTACATCTTACGAAGAAACGTCCGATGATTCGAATCCCATCCGATCTCCTGGAGACATGGACAGTCCTTTAACTTCCTCCAATTTGTCTCTGACTAGAAAACCTGTTGTGGAAAGTCAAGTTTAGGTCAAACTCATGTTAAATTGTGAATTATTTTTACAAAGATTCACGTTGCTCAAGATGAACTGTTGAACATTGATTCTGCAAAAAATGTTATGATATTGTTATAAATATCATGATTTTGTTCAAAACTGTAAAATTTTTGTGCCATATTTATCGATTTTTCTCAAAATATCGACACATTTGTTCAAAAATTCGGTACTTTAGCCCAAAATTTAGCCATTTTGGCCGGCACTAAAATCATGGGAATCTTAAAATCAATGGGATGCAAGACAGAAAAAAATGCATGAAATTCCCAGGATATTTTTCCGAGGACATCTCGACATAAAATCCCCAGTATTCAGTCATAACCGAATCAAAGTATAGTTTAATTTTTCTTAATCTAACTTACCACTACTATTTTTGGCATCTAGTCATCTAAGTTTAGTGAAAGTTGAGTTTCTGTAATGAGCACAGATTTCTTTACCTAAATGATTTATAATATATTCTGGAAGTAATCACTCAATTTTTTTTCCATTTATCCTAATCATTTATACACAAGTCAGGGTCATTAAGTTTTAAAATCCTCTCCCGTAATAAAATTAATTTTCTAATAAACTGTACGTAATATAAAATTTTTGTAATATAATTGTAATCTTTTTATAATTTATATTTTTGATTCTATTAAATTATTTTTCTCTTAATATAATCAAAAATTATTTGTATCGTATGACGTGCCAGTAATAAATTAAACTCCATACAGTTTTGCTGTTTAAGAACACATAATGACGTTTCTTGATTCCTTCCTGGGTCCACCTGGTGATCCATCTACGCCAAGCATCTCTGAAGTTGGTCCTGAAGTTATCAGCATACATCATTCTTTACATGGTGTTGAAACCAGCAATGTGAGTTCAATGTAGCATTCACCTTTTGTGATGCCCTGAACGGAGCCATCAAAGTTCAGGCCTTCACTGATGAGACAGTCCAGCATGAAAGCCTTTAATAGAGAATAAACTATTCTTTTCCTTTAGGGACCAACTGAATGGGAAAGAGGGTCAAGACTCCTCCAACTTCTGCCCCAACAGGTGCACGTAATGGTGGATGACTGGTCATCACATGTCTGTGACCATAGCAGTGAAGCGTGATCATGTATTGCTGTTGTTTTAAGACATGATGGTGTCGAATTGAGTTAAATTTGACATCACAATATCTAAAGATAAAATGTCTAAAATGTCTGTCCTCCATGTCTAAAATCTAAATGTCTGAATGAAGTGCTGCAATTTAATAGGCAAAACCAAATCTCTAATAAACTGCTTAACTCACCAAATGTCCATTAGTTGGTATGTTTGGCTAGAATGCTTAAAAACTCAATAGAGAAAGTAAGTACTATAATACTAGCTTGAAACCAACAAGAAAAAGAAAAACCATGATTTCAAAACCATCTGAGGTAGTAGACCACATAGAACATCAAACAATACGAAATATTCGAGAGGGAGAGAGAAATAAGGCTTTAGATTGCAACAGCATGCATGATCTGTCACAAAACCAAATGTTTTTACAAATCAAGTATTTAAACATTTATATTTACAGCAGATCAAATCTTAACATAAGTTTCTCAATTCAAAAATCAAACCTTTCAAATGGAATTATGAACTATAAATGAAATAAACAACCAGAAATAAAGAGAGAAAGCCAGAGATTAGGAGAGATGAGCAATGAATAAGCTCTAACAAGAAAAAGAGAATACCAATTCAATTGGAGTCTATGAAGCTTTCATTTGTCACGTGATGCCAAATGAAATATTGAAGTATTCAGGTAAAACCTCAAGGAGATTGATTGAGGAGAATAGAGTCTTGGCAATCCAGCATCTCCAAAAAGCTGATTATCACAACCTTCTGATATTGGTTTATTATGGTTCGGATCCAAAGAATGACCACATAAGGCCTAAATGGGTGTGCGCAAAGGAATTTATTCTAAACGCGGGAAAAGCGATAGAAATAGCCCCGTCACAAATATAATTCCGAGGATCATATTTTATGATGAATTCTGACTATGATCAGGTTACGAATAATATCCGGAAGTTAGTTCACGTGGGATGTTGAAATAATGTCATTTCCATGATTGGAAATGACTACAAGGTTGGAAACATTATCCAACTTAAATCAAGATGGTTTTCGATAGTTTCTATATTTTTATTAACCTGTAAAATGATGATATTGGCAGATTGCCCGCCGGGTATTCGCTACAGCAGTCGGGCTTTGGCCTGACTGGTGCTGACAAACGCGAGAGCCACTAGACGCGATTGTGCGATCGGTTGCCATGAACAGCGACAACGGGGCCTACCAAGGCTGAACAGGGACGGTGTGAATCCGTGAACATGCTTGGGTGGCGGCCAACGGCTCCAATGGCATCACCACGTTGCGGTTTTGTCTGTGGAAGACAATTTTTGTTGTTGTTTTTTTTGGAAAAAAGAAAAGAAAAAAAAGAAAAAGAAACGCGACGACCAAACGAGGCGCCAATCGACAACCAGTGCTTGGGGAAGGAGAAGGCCGCCAGAGACCAAAGCCGCACCGCGCCTCCGACCGAGTCACCGTCACCCTGCTTGTAGTCCCACACCCTGCCACCCAAGGAGTAAGCGCGGCAAGTGCTCGCCATGCCGTGGCAGGACGTCATCGACCCAGATGCAACATCTCGATCGTGCCTGCTCGGCCGCCAGTAATGTGGGTTTTTTCCCGGATCTTGTTTTCTTTGCTGGTGGTCGCAGCCTGTCTTAGCCGATCGATGACGGCTTAGGCCCATATATTTGGACGAAGATTTTTGTCTAGTTTTTCCTTAGTCTTTTTATTAACTAGTTTAATCAATTGCTTAATTTAAATCATTAATCACTAGTTATCTAGTTTAACTTAAATTTATCATGTTACCTTTAAATTTTATTGTTGTCCGAAGTTTGTAAAATGATTGTTTTTGCGGCAAATTGCTTTTTGGCCGCCGGTTGGGCTGCATGCTCTCGGGGCTTGGTACCACCTCGATTCCGTCAACTCCAACGGCTCACGGAACGTCAATTGCTCCGCTTCGGCGATAGTGCTCGCAGGTAAGGTACTGTGCGTCTCATTTTGGGTTAGCTTTTGTGCCTGAGTGGCTTTTTAGTTTTTTTTTGTGGGGATTTACGACAGACTTGTTTTTCGACCCCAGTGCGGGGTTTGAAGGGGGGAGATGTGACCGCTGGTGACTCACCAGTCGGCACTGTCTGTCGTACTGCGACGGGATTGGTCACTACTAAGCCATACCTGGAAGTGCGGGACTAATCCCAGGACTACTATAGAAGGCCGAGGGCGCCTTGCGGAGCAGACTCTTCTTCCGGCATGCAAGCACGCAACAGGTTCGTTCTCTGTGTGTCGACACCCAGTGAAGCCTGAAGGTAGAGAGATGTATCGGGATGCAAGTATCGACACTGCGGGTTGAGACGTGATGTAAGCCGTCAAGGGGATCTTTAGAGTTTGGCGTGAGATCAAGATGTACACTCACAGATGTAAGCAGTTCACCAGCTTCAGAATAAAGCCATAACACCAGCGTGCATCGTCATTCGTGTCACTCAGTTATCGTGCACCGAGGACCGGAGAACCTCCACCGCCCCTAGGGCTGGAGACCTCAGAAGCCGGTCACATTTGAATAAAAAGAGTAACGAAAGAGCGATATTTGACGCTAAGTCAAATACCTTACAGTTTTAGGCTTATATTCACCAGTTTTTGTTGTAGGGTTTCTTTTGTTGTTTCTCCTGGACATTATCTAGGGGTTTTGTTGCTTGTTTTGTGGTTTCCCACTCGTGGGCGAGGCACAAGCGCTCGGTCGTCGTGAGGGCACTGCACGGGGCGACTTAGGTGCTGTTGCGAGGCGGCACGCTGTCGATGAGACTAAGCTCGAGTCTAGGCGGGCCTAAGGCATCCACACACGGCTGATGAGACGAATCTCGAGTCTTAGGTGTGTGGCAAAGGGTCTCTCCTCACCCAAATGCGTGATAAGGCAAGACAGAGAAAATTATCCCTCCGTAAGCGATAGGCTTACGGCAAGACTGGCTCAAAAGAGGGTCCCTCTGCACAACTGTGTGTGCAGCAAGACAAGGGTCGCAGACTTAAAAGAAAGGGAGTAACTCAACCTGTTTGTTCCAAAATCCGAGACCAGTAGTTCCAATGTGTTCAAAAGTAGCAATTCGTGTGGGGGCAAGTGTTGCACTTGCTTTGATACCCCAGGACTGGATACAGGGGACACACGATGCCACGATTGGTCAGACACCTTCTCTTGCTCTCTATAACGGTATTGGTGCATTGGACTTTCATTTCATTCACGGAATATCAATTGAAACGAAAAGATTAGCCACCGTTTGCTCTTATTTGAACTTGCTCTGAAACATCGTAATTGGAAATAGAGGTAATAATTTAGCAAATCATATCCTTTGGGCTGGTTTAGAGGAGGAGCTTGCTAAAAGCTCGAGTCACCATGCACCTGGATAATCCCTTGATTGCATTGATTCACTAAGTTTGAATCATACGAGCAATGCAGGGAAGTTAACTCGCGTTTTGTCCCAAACTCTCATAATTGCTTAAATTAAACGCCAAGTGTAATTTAAATGACCAAATAAAGCAAAACGCTTTATTTCTTCCTTGTTTTATGCACAATATGTGTATAAATATGTACATACAAGCAACATACAATAACCAAAAACACCAAAATTACACAAGCCCACTCCTTGAGCTTTGCAAACAAATCAAATTTATATAATTTTAGTCGGATAAGTTTCCAATGTCTCATGTGCAGCTCTGGAAACTATTCCGGAGTTAGTGTTTGTTTCAATAGGTTCACCATAACATTGTGAATAGGGTTGTAATTGAACAAAATAATTAAATGATGGTTCAAGGTAATAATTATTACTTTCTTTAACATTTGTTTCAATAAATTCTGAGGAAGAAAGCACCGAAGAATCAAGAATGCTGCTAGCAGTTTGATTAACATCCATTGTTGTCTGAAATTTTGTTTCTGATATTAAGAGAAATAGAATTGCAATTTTCTCCATCATATTGATGTGTATTCAACACTCGATTCTTCGTTGCAAAATTATGTGAAATTTGATTTAATTTTTATATCTTAGTAACAATCAGATCTAATTTTAAGTAAACACAAAATTAATTGCTGATTATATTTAAAGCAATAATAATAAGTAATAATCAACAATTGTGTGCACAGTGAAAACTCATATTTAATCAACTTTTATCACTTTTTTAATTAGTTTGCTTTACCTTGCAACTCCTTATAATGTTACACACTTAATAATTGCTAGGAAATTATTAAGAACATGTTAATTTAATTGTTTAGTGAATAAATTTGTCTAATTATTAAGTAAAAAAGATATGATTGTTTTGGATTGAGTCGTGATAAAAAAATGTAAACAAGAGAGGACATTTTTGATTGAGGTTTGGATTGAAATAACTTAGAATGTTATTTGTTCTTGTTTATCTTGGATTTGCTATCACGTTCAATGATTTACAAAAAACAAAAACAAAAACAAACAAAAAATACCACCCATTGTCACCAATGGTTATCACCTAGTTGCTAATTAATAAAGAGATATATTTGATTCAACACAATCGGATAATTGTAATTCACTCGTTAATATTAATTGATGCACATGCAGTAATTATACGTTTCATTTTTACATAACAAAAGAAATTGCCAAACATCTTATTGTTTTCATTACAACAATTCAAGCATTTTTAGACCTATATTTATTTAAATGCCAAATAAATTTTAAGTATAAATGTCGGAGAATTCTGAGAACACTGAAGCCAGTAAAAGTAAAGAAAAAGAACAGCGAACTGAAGATAATATAGTGGAGGTTAAAATTGAAAAAAAAATTTCAACAACACTGTTACAAGATATAAAAAAATTAGGAACTTTCAGCCATCCTGCATTTGTTTCAACACCATTTGCCGTATGCAGAAGATGCAGAAGGATCGAAAGAAGAACAACATAAGTCTAAAGTGACAACAATCACAAGCCTTGGGGGTAGAATTGTAGACGATACTCCTGAATCGGTAAATGTATTTAGTTCTTCAAAATCTATAGAAAATCTGTAGAATATTATTAAACTGTTGAAAATCTGTTTAAAAAATCTATAAAATTGGCCAAAAAAACTTCTAAAAATCTGCAGATAATCTTTAGATTTTTTTAAATTAGTTTCGCTTAAGTTTAATCTTTCTTTAATACATAGGTGTGCGAAGGGGATTGCATAGCACGAGGAGTAACACATGGAATTGGTTTAGCAGCAGTTTGTAAATCAAAGTAAATAAAAATAAATTAAAATTAAAATTAAAATATTTCCATTTTAGTGTTTGCAAGCCTTTTTGCCGCAAAAGTAACAGTCTTTCCTCAAATCTCGCAAACAGCCTTAGTTTCCGGTCCGCCGATAGTATCAACTATATTTAATATATTCTTTACCTTTCGCTGTCAATATTTTTGTCGACAAAAATTTAAGTAATATTTCTATTGATTTATTTACTGTACATGTCTAATTTTTACAATTAATTTTTTTAATTCATTCAAAGTATTGGGACTTTTTTATTTCTCTGTGAAAACCCGTAACTGCTCAAAAAGCAAAACATAACTAATCTAACTTATTCAAACTAAATTAAACTAAGTTTGTGACCGTCACTGGGAAAAAATAGAGATTTATAGAGAATAAATCTGTTGATAAACTTGCATCTTTACAATCATTATAAAGGATGAATAAATGTGAGTTTATATAATTGATTAATCATTAAATTTATCAATCAATTTATAACAAACTAGCTAATTAACCCGGCTTCGCTCGGGATTCAAAAATGTATGAAAATATTTTAAAATTGTTTTAATGGAACTATTTTTGGGTCATTGCTGCTATGGATGTCAAGATGTATCGACACCAATTTTTATTAGGTCATTTACTGAAATTTTAAAATTTATTACAAACAATTTCTCTGATTTTTAATGCATAAATCTAAACAGGATTACTGGCTACTGGGGCTACTGGCATCTGTTGTTGTGGTTGTTGTTGTGGTTGTTGTTGCTGCTGTTGCTGTGGTTGTTGCTTGGTTGTTGCTGTTTTGTTCGCATCCTCTGTCGTTTACTAGGTGTGTATGGTCTGTATTGTTGATTGGCATATTGTCTGCCACGTCTTAATTGCCCCCCACGTCCAAATCGTCTGCCACGTCCATGTTGCCCAACAGGTACATATTCACCAATAGGTCCATTTTGGCCAACAGGTCCATATTGGCAGCCAACAGGTCCATATTGGCCAACGGGTACATATTGGCCAGCGGGTGCATAAACGGGTGCATATTGGCCAACGGGTGCAAGTTGACCAATAGGCGCAAGAATTTTAAGTGTCAAAATGTCAGTTTTTCGGACATTTCTCCATTTTGAAAAATTATTAAACGGTGCTTCAGGCTGAAATGAAGGGATTTCATTCAGTTTAAACTCTTTTATTGAATACAAATTAAACAATAGATATAACTGAAACTTGTAAGACAATATAACATCAATTCAATCGCATGGATTCCAAAGCAACACAACCTGTATGGAATCATTCTCTCTTAAATTACATAAACATCAAATGGCAAAATAACACAAAAATTTAGAAAATCCCTTATAAAACTTTCTCAAGTCACAACAGACGCAAACTCATGTCAACATTATCACGAGAGCAAACAGAAGGCAGACCTCCATCCATCAAGTGCTAATGACTAAAGAGGCAGTGACCTACACGAAGTCTGCACAAAACTACCTCCTCACGATAAGAAGATCGGAAACCCGACTTCCGCAAACACAAATTCGGCTTTAACTCATGAAGTTTATTCCAATTGGTGACAATTAAGGTGGCAATTTAGGGGGTTTGCAAATCTTTTGAGATTTTAACGGTTATAAAATCTTTTTGGATTTAGTAACAGCTTTGAATTTTTTTTCATTTGTAAGGAATTTCATCTTCTTTTAAATGCAATTTGAATCATTTCAATATCTGTATTGGTTCCTGAGAAATGTTCAAAAAACTGCATGCATCAAGAGATGATTTGTTGCGCAACAATTGCTAGGATCAAAGAGCAACTAAGTTTTTAAAAAAACAAAATAATTTATTTCTGGCCATCAATGGCTTAAAGGCACTCAATCTAGACTTAAGAGTGGAAAATTCGAATTTTCAATCAGTTTAATAACTTAAGCAACATATTCGCTACAATTGCTTTTTCGCAATTAGAATAGATATGCCATTTTGAATTGTGATGATGTCACTTTCATTTCACTTAAAAGTAGACTAATCAGGGCCCAGACACTAGAGTTCCAAGGGGAAATATAATATATAGATAATTAAAGAATAAAACCAAACAATTTTAAGACAAATTGAATAAAATTGTGTTTTACAATATACAATATAAAGTCTTATTTAATTGTAACTTAATTTCTTAATTAAATTAATTACAATTGATTATTAACTTCTAAAAATATTCTTGTTTGCTAATAAGGAAACACAAATTTTAAAAAGCAGCACAACATGAATTAGAAATTAGGTCAACCTAACAATTCCACACTAGTGTTACATCCCTTTCTATTTTTCCCATTTATACCTTATCTAAGTAAAAATCACTTCCATTGACATTTTTTACAAATAAACTCATGAATATGGATCATCCTACTTATTTAAAATCCAACATTTACCACAAATATGCACACATTAAACAACCAACTGAAGCTTCTACTTACTTTCTTCACAGTTGTAACTATTATTTCTCCAATCCAATGTTTTGGTTTAAGTGGATGTTCAACTTGTGAATCAAACCTTCAAAGAATTTGTTGCAAATTATCATCACCAAATTGTTGTGCAAGTAAGTCAAAAGATTATAGTTATTATACACATTGACTTAGGTAAATGTTTTTCTAGACAAGCAAGGTTTTTGTCCATCTCCACTACCACTAATTCCTGCGGCCGGTCTGCGGGCTACCATTTGTGATGGTGATCAATGGTGCACAGGAAATCTAAAATGTTGTCCCATCTTGCAGAATAGCACTAGAATTGTCTATATGATATGTACTGTGCCAAGAGTGTTACCAATAATAATTTTGCCGAACACAACAACGAATTCAACGAATGCACCAACGCCAGACCCAATCTTTCCAATTCCTTTTTCTAATTAGTAATAATCTAAGAAAATTCAGTAATATTTTGATGAGGTATACAATCAGCCGTTCAATTGTGGTAATGTGGGATTTATGTGTATTACTGCTACATTATATCACATGAAGTCCATTTGATTTGGTATAGTCTAATAGTTTTTAGTGTTGTTTAGTGTTTCATGTATAAAGTCTGTTCACCTTTATTTATTATTGTGTGACTGACTCCCATTGTTTTTAGCAAATTAACCACTAGACATTATTTTACACAGCACTCTCAGAAAAAAAGGTATAAAAAGCCATGAAGTATGTGAATGGAGACATGTTTATACCTTTATACGTATAAGAATGTCTCCATATACACACCTACTGCATGTGACTTTTTATACCTTTTGTCTGAGAGTGCACTTGCTAAATTTTGACGGCCTATTTTTACTATGTTTATAAAATTGCAAATTTTATTTTTTAGTTTTTCTCTTAATTAAATCTAAAAAATAAATTCATTCATTCTATTTTTAGCTTGTAATTATATTAACTGTATGTTGAAGAAGATTAAACAGAAAGTTCTAGATGAGTATTAACTTTCATGAGTTCAAGTAATACAGCTTTAAAATGTGATCATGGAAAAGTTCTTTGTAATTCATCATTAAATGAAAGACAATATTGAGTTCTTTTAGATTTACAAACTGTTTCAAAAAATCAATTAGACTCCACAATAATTATTTAAAAGCGTATAATTAAATAATTATTATTTAATAATAATTAATTTATGTGACCATTTACCATGACCTTGAAAGCAATCTACATTAGGAAAAGTTATACACTAATTTTCATTTATTTTGCATTTAATTAACTTTTCTCACATTCACAGCCAAAAATTAAAAACAAAATTCTATAGAATATTTACTTTATACAATTCCTTTATTTATACAGAATTATAAAAAAATTCATACAAAAGAAAAAATTCCATGAAAATATAAAAACAAATTTTTTGTTAAAGAAATTGAATAAATGTAGTTTTAAAAAAGTCATTGCCATTCCAGGAAGTATATTTTTAACATCAGAATTTGATTATAAATGTAGTATGATTACATGCCATACTTTCTTCCAGTGATTACAGAATGTTAATCTTAAAAAATGACCTTTGTAACTGATAAGTTGACTTAAAAATCACCATTAAGGGTTATTAACTTTTATTGAATTGCAATTATCTAGTAAGAAGTAAAATGAGTACGAAACTTTTCCACACTTATAAAAAAAAGGTAATAAAACACTATAAGTGTCCTTAACTTTAACAATTCACACAAACTTCTGCTGGGCATTCTGGTAATACCAATTGATAACTTTAGTTGAAGGTTTATTGTCATATCAAAAACATTTTCACTTCCACTGATCCTACAATGGTTGTCATGACCTCCAATTATTTCAAGATGTGTCAAACTGCTTAATCCTTGAAAAACATCTGCATTAATTTCGTCAATTATTAAAGTACTTAATCGATGAAAGTAACTGAATATGTCATGTAAAATTGCTTATCAGTTCACTTGTGCACTCCATAAGAAGAACTTCTGCTGTAGCATTAACATTTTCAATAGAATTTTTAGAAAATCTATTAACTCTACACTGTGCATTGTTATCTCGATTTGAGTATGTAGCATGTTGTAACTGAAAGCTTTCACAGACTTTCAGTAATAATGTGGTGCCGATTTTCGTATAGATTGTCACCGCCGCGTCCAATTCTGATTACTTTAGTATTTTCTATTTTATTTTAATAAAAGTCTGTCATTTCTTCAACTCCTTCGCTTCTTTACATCACCAACAGGTGTACGATGACTCATTAGTCATCACTCCTAGGACACGTCTTGCGACACTTACTATAGTGTCGAGGGACCCAACAAAAGCTACAGTCTTGCTGCACCTTCTTTAAGGTGCAGAGGGACCCGCGAAAGCCACCGTCTTGCCGTACCTCATATAGATACTGAGGGACCCGCCGAAAGCCCAATTTTTATCTTGCCTTACCCCCATTTTGGGTGAAACAACCCTTCATTTACGAGCGAGACCGCTCAGAAAACTATTTCCGATAGCCCTATTTTGTGAATTTTGACTGGAAACGCATGAAACGTCTGCCGCGTCTGCCGCACCAAACGTGGCATCACCGTATGAGAATTCCCGTCGATCGACACTCGACCGGGAATTGACTCCAAATATCCAAGGAACCGGCTGACGTGTGTAAGGCTCGGCGTAGCAACACGACAGGGTGCCAGGAACCAAGGAGAAGAGGAGCGACCGATCTAAGAAGCCTTCAAGTTCCAACTCAACACCGCGTATAAGGCCCGGCGTGGCATCGCATCGTGGCAACAAGGAACCCAACAGGAACTTCGAGGAAAAAAGAAAACCCCCTAGACAACTGACCACAGCAAGAAACAAATAAATTTCATTAAATAATGTTATTCTATCACACACACAAAATCATACTTTAGATTGACCCGTTGTTTTATCTTTTGCCAAATAAATACGAGCGATTGCACCAAACGGCCTGAAAAGATCCTGCAAATCGGTTTCCCGCGTGTCAAGGAAACCATCAATCGTAAGCCAAATAACAAAAGAATCATTATTTGTAACCATCGCATACAATTATTATACAAAACGTTTCAACATTGTTGCGATCACAATCGCAACAACTCCAAACGTTTTAGGCCATTGTGAGCGCTAAAAACCACTCACCTTTATAAATTTTCCTTGAGCAATAGCTCTAAGGAAATTAATTGATTTCAGTAAATTTAACGTGCCTGAAAATTGGTATCAATCATTTGATAAGTTGGGAGGTGGTTTGGAATTGTTTTTTCACATTGAAATGAAGAGTAGAATTCAATGGAATAAACAACGATATCAATCGGAAAATAGTTCATTGATCAAGAGACCTAAACTGTTTACAGAATTTGTATACATTAAGAATAGAACTAGAACATTACAAGTAGCTCCATTTGTTTAATTTCATCGAAATTAATTTTTTCATTACCATTTTGTTTTTGAAAAATAACATATTGACATATTGACTAATAAGGCTTAACACAAATTTTAAAAAGCAGCACAATATGACTTAGAAATTAGGTCAACCTAACAATTCCACACTAGTGTTACATCCCTTTCTATTTTTCCCATTTATACCTTATCTAAGTAAAAATCACTTCCATTGACATTTTTTACTAATAAACTCAAGAATATGGCATCCGCTAATGATATAATTATATTTTTAGTTTTAAAATTGTTTTCGAAAAAACCCTGCGCATTGTCTAATTTTATTAATTTTTTGTTTAATACTACTAGATTGCGACAAAGAAAATGAATATAAAAAGACGTCAAAGGGGAAGGGGGGGGGAGACGTCAAAGGGGGAGGGGGGAGACGTCACTGATTTATAAAGGAAGGAAGGAAGGAAGAAATACTGCTTAAGGTCACAAGCGGCTACAAAGGCCATACGCGACCTGTCACAATAAC
>JAQIXT010000985.1:0-20660 GCA_034700445.1 Stenotaenia linearis | reverse complement strand
ACACGTTAAACGAGCGTAAAAATCATAAAATAAAAATTATACATCTGGTGTATGTGTACAAACCGTAAAAATAAAAGAGGAAATATTTGCAATGTTCACCTGGCCAAAGGATCACAAAACCACACTCGACGAAGTCATGGGCAAATTCAACACACATTTTCTCGGAAAACAAAACTTGGTGTTCGAACGAACGACCTTCTTCCAGAGAAGACAACTCAAGAATGAATCAGCCGAGAATTATATCACCACCCTGCACACGTTAGCATCAACATGTGATTTCAAAAGCATGAAAAACGCCGAAGACGAACTGATACGCGACATCATGATCTGCAGTCTGTGAGATAAAAGACTACGCGAAGAATTGCAACTAATGGCCGATGTTACACTCGACAAAGCTAAAGAAAAAATTAAGCAGGCAGAAACAGTAAAAAACCAGAACGACACCCTACATGTGGCAACGCCCACGAACACTATGACCACCATCGACCGCAAAACCCTCGTGGAAAGACAGTAGTGTTAGAAACACCGAAAAAACCGGTAACACGTACCAAAATGTGGATGGTGCGGAGGTGAAAGACATGCCTACAAGGAATGTCCAGCTAAAAATACAATGTGCAATAACTGCCAAAGGAAAGGACACTATGCCAAAGTGTGCCGTAGTCGCAAAATCCAAACCGTACAATCCGGCGACGCATTTTATTTAGACGCCATCAAATGGCCTAACTTAACTAACCTAACCTAATTTAAATTAGGTTAGGTTAGTTAAGTTAGTTTTGGTTAGTTAGTTTGGTTTTGATTTTTTTGGAAAATTTTGATGTTTTGGGGCATTTTGGGGCATTTTGGGGTACCCCATGGGGTACCCCATTTGGGGTATACCCTGTGAATTGTACAGAGCCCAAACCCCTCATTTCAATATTTACCGAAAAACCCCCTCGATGAAATAACCCCCAAACTACAAAGGATGCAGTTACGGCTAGCGAGATACGACTATGCAATTCAACACGTCCCAGGCAAAGAGCTCGGAACAGCCGACATATTGAGCAGAAGGCCCCTGCCAGATACGACAACCGACCAAGAATTGGAGGAAACAATCATCGCCTACGTCCAAATGATCACCAAACACATCCCCACGACCGACAAGACAATTACAAAATTGATAACAGCCCAGCACAAAGATAAAACCTGCACGATTTTGCGACAATATGTACGAGAAGGATGGCCCGCGAAAAACAAAATCACGACGGACCTGGCCGAGTTTTGGCAACATCGCAACAAAATGACCGAGGAAAACGAACTACTACTCTTCGGATCGAGAATCGTCATACCCGAAGCAACGCGACCAGAAATCATGGATCGAATACACAAGGGACATCTCGGAATTAACAAAAGTCGACTCAGAGCCAGGGGATCGGTATGGTGGCCAGGGATCTCCACAGAGATCGAAAACACCTTTAAAAATTTGCAAAAATGTATTATGGAAGCCACCAATAGGCACGAACCCCTAATCCCGTCCGTCTTCCCCAAACGTCCATGGCAAAAAATCGGCATGGACCTTTTTTATCACGAAAAAAAAATGGTTCCTTCTAATCGTCGATTATTACTCCCAATACCCTGAAATAGCCCAATTACCATCACTACAGGAAACGACCGTCATCGCTAAAATCAAATCGGTATTCGTGCGACACGGCAGTCCCGAAACCGTCTTCACCGATAACGGCACCCACTTTGGACCTTTATTAACTTCAAAAATTTGCACAAAAATGGGGGTTTAAATACGCCACCTCCAGTCCCAAATATCCACAAAGTAACGGACTAGCGGAAGCGGGAGTGAAAATAATCAAACGATGCCTAATGAAAGGAGAAGACGACTACGAAGTGTTACAACACTACCGCGACACACCACTAGCAAACGGATTTACCCCAGCCGAACTTTTAATGGGAAGACGTATCCGGACCTCGCTCCCAGTTCACACCGAACTCCGAAAACCAAAAACACCCGATCCAAAAATCCTACAAGAGAGGGAGAAGGAGAGAATCGAAAAACAGAAAACCGATTACGATCGAAATCACGGCGTATGAGAGTTAAGCGAACTACGAGTGGGAGACAACGTTTGGATCACTGACTTAAGACAAAAGGGCGAGATAGTTAGAAAACTCGACAAACCCAGATCGTACGAAATCAGAACCGATCTAAGAACCGTCAGAAGAAACAGGTTCCACCTCGTCCCGATGGCAGGGGTGCAAACCGACAAACAACCAATGGTAAGGTTTAAAGGAAAAATGACGGGGAAGAAGGAGACAACAACGCTGAAACCATGGAAACCCCGGTTGAAACCCCGACTGAAACTCCTGAAACCGTCAAAGCCAACCCACGCCCTGGAAGGGAAAGGAGACCCCCTAATAGGTACATCGAGGAATGCTAAAACCAAATCAACATCTTGGGAAAGGGATGTGGGATTCAACATCAAATCGTGACGTCATATCACGTGACGACACGATAGCCTCGACTGAACCATAGTATACATATAACGATAAGGAGAGATCAATAAAAATTAGTCTGTTTTCTAATAACCAACTGCTTGCTTATTACGCGTCGCAATACGACGACCAACAACACAATATTTATATAATTTACAAAATATATATACATAAAATATAATTACCAATAAGATAAAGCAGACAAAAAGGTCAGAAATCCCGCTTTATCAACTTCCGTCATCTATTGGAACTTCAAACTTCCTCCACATATGTAATTAACCCAGAAACCCATCCCAATTGATTTTCTACATGTATAAATAGAAAACTATTCACAACCATGGAAACAAACATTTTCCTAGTTCCCTCAATAAATTCTGCACATAAAATACACTTAACAACACTGACACAGTGTGTCTGAGTCACTATGACAAATAAATTGATCTTTCTCGCGAGAGAAAATATATTGATCCACAATGTTAAACAAACTTAGTTGTCATCACGCGAGAGTTATGATTTCTAACACAATTTTGCACACGCCACAACACAATCAGCAAATACAAATGGGTTGTGGGGCAAGTGGTCAGGGTTCCAGAGATCCTGGCAGCGATAATGTTAATTGCCAAGAATGTTTATACAGAAAGACGTCAGGCATTAATTGGGAACGGTTAAGAGCTGTCGCACTTTCGGCCAAGTCTCAGAGCAGACAAGTTGGGAATGTTATGAATGCAAGAATGCAGAAGGTATTGACTATAGATGAGAGCGAGAGAGTTAACGGTGAAGAAGGAGTTTTTGATTTGCCCAGTGAAGAATTTGTGGATGGAATGCTGGGATTGGCGGTAAGTTTGGAGAAAGTTCATTTGTATTGTCATTTTGTGATAAATTTAAATGGCACACATATAGTTTAATCAATATATTATAAAAGTCATAAAGAAAAGAAAGAATAAAGGCCATCTCCGATTGGTATATTTGTTTCAATGTTATAGATATCAGCAATATTGATAGTGATCATTACTTTTTGTTTCTGAAGCCAGTCAGTAGCCATTGACCCTGGTTACTTATTGGTCACTCATTGTTGGCACCATGTGATGATATGCAAACATTGAACATAGTTTTAAACTTTGAGTTAAATTGGAATGTAGAGTTGAAATTATTCCTGAATGAAAGTTGTTGTGTTGCCATGGTAATATTGGATTTTTGGTGGAGGTATGAGAACAGGGTAGAATCTCATTACAATGAATATTGCTATAACAAAATTTTTCTGTAAAGAAATTTCTTCGAATCCCTGACAGAAAGTTTGTCAGGGACATCGATTACATAACTCATTAAATGTCATCAAAGTTTGGCCAACAAGAAGCCAAGAAAATTTCAATTGGCAAATTGCAATAAGAATGGAGTCAATGGAAGAGAGAAAATTACTGTGACAATTTTTTACCACCTGTTTGGTCATTTGATTTGTGATACATAATTGTACCATATATTACTCTTAAAAGAAAACTATCAATAATTTTCTCTTTGACTCGTAATATTATGGGTGATAATTTTCTGTTTTCTTCTGATATTATTCAGTGATAATTTCATAAAACAAATTCATTTTACAACTTGGAGCTTTGAATGTAAGATTTTTCAAGGGCCGTATGCCATATTCGCACCAACAGATCTCATCAAATAAATGTGATCTATTTGATGAGATCTGCTTACAGTTCTACGAACTCTGTTGGGTAACTGAGTTCTATATGCATGGATCTTATCAACTAAACAGAATTAGTGTTCACACCAAGTGTATTTCATTACTATGCATTGATGAAATCAAATTTGGTGGTGTGAAAGGGTTATTAGCCTCCAATCAAGGTGTGCTTCATTTAATTTGTTTTACAATTTTCCTTAGATTGATGATGAGAAAGTTCAGGATATCCTTGACAACATGGAAGAAGGGGAATTGTTTGTCGATTATGAATTTCCAACTGAAAATGCATTGTATTACAGTGACAAACCTCAGGAAGATATTGTATGGCTGAGACCAAAGGTAATTCAATATCAACAATCCAATGATGTGTAATTTATTTCTTGATATGTTAAAAGGATTTAGTTCCTTCCCCAGTTCTATTTCTCAATGGAGTCAGCAGACATGACATAGCCCAAGGCATTCTGGGTGACTGCTGGCTCCTATCTTCATGTGGTGCTGTTGCAGGAAGAAGTGATTTAATGCAAAGAGTAATATAGAAAATGGAACTTTGTTTCAGATCAAACTAATAATTGAACTTCCAGGTGATTCCTCCTGACCAGCTGCTATTCGGCGAAGACTACAAAGGCATAGTTCAGTTCAGATTCTGGAGATTTGGAACTTGGGTAAAAGTTTATATTGATGATCAACTGCCAACAAAGGATGGCCAACTCATCTATGCAAGATGCACTGACCCAACTGAATTCTGGGTTACACTGCTGGAAAAAGCTTATGCCAAGTAAGATCATGTAATGTAAGGTATACATTGTTTATATGCAACTGGCCTCTGCACTCACAGCAAGATTGTGTGTTGCCAGGAAACTTGGACTCTCAGGAATTAATTGCTTTATCCTCTACCCCCTCTGCCAGCACAATGAAATCCTCAGGATGGCCAGTTTTGTCCATAAAAAGTCGTAAAGTCATTTTGTAGTCTAAGAAATGCCCCACTTGAAATCCATAGGACTTTAATATAATGTCCCACAAGTTGTTTATAGGATGTCCAATTGATGATGCTTTATAGAGGGTCATAGATGGACCCCACGGAATGTCAGTTGTAGGACTTGGATGTTTTCTGGACATGGTGGTCATGTTCTGGACATTCTGAAGATGTTTGTGGACTTCTTCTGTTCTCTGTGATGACCAAAGAGGAACTTGTCACCTTGGCAGCACAAATAAAGACCCAGAACTTTTGAGGAACCTTCCAAAGGTATAGATGCAAGAAGATGTTGTATCTTTGCATCCACACAACTGACCATACTCTGTAGTTCTTCTCTCCTTAACTCTATTCCTCTCCATTTCCCAATATTGGAAAAAAGCGCAAAGATTTGGCTAACTTTAGAGCTCGGCCAATTAGTCGCGTATAATAAAGGACACCTATTGAAGTCATCCTTTTTATAACTGTAAACATGAAATATATTTCTTAATTCCAGGCTACATGGGTCCTATGAAGCAGTTGAAGGTGGACAAACTATGGATGCTTTGGTTGACTTGACTGGTGGCCTTGCTGAGAGATATGATCTTGGATCTGCTGATAGTTCCTTGTACAGTCATCTTTTGCAAGGCTGTGCTTCTGGGGCTTTTATCACTTGTTCCAGAAAAGGTGATTGGAGGAAAGCACAGCAAGCTGATACCAAGGGATTGGTTGCTGGACATGCTTATACAATAACTGATGTCAAGCAAGTAAATCACACAAGATTGTAGTTTAAAAAATGGGAATTTTTATTTGTTTTGTATAGATTTCCACTGATTCTTCAGATGACATTGATTTACTGAGAATCAGAAATCCTTGGGGCAATGAAGCAGAGTGGAATGGTCAATGGAGTGATAAGTATGTGAGAATGAGGGTCAAACCAAGAGTTGGAAGTGTAAAAATGAGTGATACTAGGTCTCAAGATTGGTCAAATGTGAATGAAGAAGTGAAAGAATTGATGAACTTCAAGAATCAAAGCGATGGAGAGTTTTGGATGAGCTTCACCGACTTCTGTACCGAGTTCGAAGAAGTCAGCATTTGTACAATGGGACCTGACTTTGATAAAGACGGAACCGTAGACGTAGCTGGGCAGGTAATTTAGTAATTTGTTTCACTTCATTCTTCTTTAAAAAAACTGGACAAGGTTTTGATGTTCGATGAATGTCTGAACATCCAAAATTGGATGAAATTTGGATGTCATTTGGGATATTCAGATTTGAAAGAGGAATGAGTTTGAGTTAAATGTTCACAGAAAATACTCACAGATGTTAATATTGCATTGTTTTAAAGGTTAAAGCCATCAAAGGAGAATGGGAGATAGGGAAAAGTGCTGGCGGTTGTCGGAATAATTTTATAATGTTTGCTACTAATCCTCAATTTCTTATTTCCTTAGCTGGTAAGTGGATTTGAACTGTATTAGTTAATGAGTTTGTTAAATTTGATTATTTTGTATGTGTTGCAGGAGATGTTGGTGAAAAATCAAGTATTGTTATATGTCTAATGCAAGAACATAGACGGTCAATTAGACATAAAGGAGTTCACATGCTACAAATAGGATTTGTACTATATAAGGTTAGTTGTAGTTTGTTTTTGTGTTTAGATTTGTTGTAGCCACATAAAATCAAATGATAATACAAATAAAACTTCAAATTCAAGTCCTGCACAAGCTCTGCCGCTACATTAGTGATAATTAACTGTCTTAACACTGTTGTGGACCATAATAAAGGTCTAAAATGTCTCAAACCATCTTAGATTAGTCAAAATTGATTAAAACAGACCTTATCTTGACTCCTCGATCTATCTCTAGCTGACCGCCATTAATTTCAATAGAATTTATTGAATTCTAAGCGTCGAGGAGTAACAGCGCATGCGCGTTTTGGAGTTCATTATGTCGTAATGTTTATAAACGTCATATTGTTTGTTGCAGTGTCCTGATGATGAAATTGGACGATTACCGGCTGAGTTTTTCATGTATAACTACGCGATTGGTTCAACGGGGACTTTTATCAATTACAGAGAAGTGTTTGGGCGGTTCGAATTGGAAGCTGGGAATTATGTGATAATTCCCGCGACTTTCGAATCGGATTGTCCGAGTCGATTCATGATACGGGTATATTCTTCGGATGCATTTAGTCTTCGGTATGTTTATTGGGTTTTGAGAGTATAAACTGGCCCTTTCCCTTTGGCGAGTGCCATTTTATCCTTCGTTTAGAGTGGTGGAGGAAGAGAAATGGTTGGATTGGAGGGAATTGTTGAGATAATGTCATGGGTACAAGAAATTGTAAGAAGAAATGTGTGGAAAACTGTAGAAAATATACAGAAAGTAAAAGTTGTGCAATAATATCAAGAATTGATAACCATTGATATCCTAGTTATCAATTCTTGATAATATTCTAAGGAATATGCAGAAATATGAGAAAATATGCATAAAGTTGCATAGAATATGCAAAAATAAGCATACAGTTCCAGAAGTATGCAGAAAATAGAGAGAAATATGCAAAAGTTCAAAGAATATGCAAAACTGCAAAAAGTTGCAGAGAATATGCAAAAACGTTAAATAAATGTTAAAATATTGAACAAATCTGCTAATTCTGTCAGAAAAAGGCCAAATTTTGCATAAAATTGCATAGAACATGCAAAAATTTGCAGAAAATCTGTAAAGACAATACCAAAAGCAACAAAAAGTTGCTGGGAGAATCTTGCAGAATATGGAAAATTTACATAAAGTTGAATGGAATAAGCAAAATTCTGCAAAAAAGTTGCACAATATATTCAAAAATCTGCAAAAAATTGCACAGAATAAACAAAAATCTGCAAAACTGGCAGAAAACTTGCAGTTTTTAAAAAATGTGCACAGAAAACATGCAAAACTCAATAGAAAATCCACAAAACTTACAAAAACCCTTCAAAACTCTTCAATCAGCCATTTCTCTACACCTCACCCCCACCCCTAAACCCCATATTAATTTCTTTTCCTTCCAGAGAAATCCACAACTAAACCTTTCTAAAAAAATCTTTTAAAACTTTTACAAATCCAAAAAAAATAAAATAAAATATAAAATAAAACATTTGTATTTATTTAATAAATTACAGCATTTTTCAAACCTGTGATCTACCTTTGGGCATTTATTATAAACACAAAAATATTTGTACATTTTTGTTCGATTAACCGACCACATGCAAATGTCACTGGGTAAAATAATAATAATAATACATTCAATCTGAAATTTACAGACATTTTACTCATTTTACTTAATAATTACAACTTTCTTATATTTTTAAAACTCTACACATTTTTTTAATTATTCACTTTTTTTTTCCATTTTTTACCCTATACATAAATACAAAAGACGCACAAAGACCATCAAGTGGAATGTATATAGTTTATATCACAAAATTTATAATAAAACCAAAAAATTTATAATAAAATTCACTTTCCGATATTTTATCGATAAAGATTCAGCAAATTCTTCGTTTACAGAATACCCGTAATAAAACCCTCTATAACGAACCCACATATAATAAAATCCTCGTTATAACGAAATCCCTATAGATATCCATGTTAAAAAAATTTGTTATAACGAAAACCCGCTATTATTTGAAATTTTTTCGTTATAATGAGGTTTTTACGTTCCGATTTCACTTTTTGACCAAGAAATATCAAAATAGTGACTAATGACGCATTGTTGTTGATTAATAACTAGATTTTTAGGTCAATAAATGTTAGTTTTACTTAAATAATTTCATTACAATAATATTTTGTATCATATATTGAAGATTTCGCTAAAAAACTCGATATAACGAAATTATTTTGCAAATTTGTTATAACGGAGTTCACGATATAACAAGAATTCTATTACTAAGAATCAAATTACTTGATTTCCAAATAAATTGATTTTTGCATATTGAGTATTTTGTAAACCAAAAAATGGCTGATCCCTAATTAGCGCACATTATTCGTCTTAATTTTGTTCGTATTCAATTTTCCATTGTTTTTTGTAATATAGAAATTAGCTGCTCGCAAATATATACAAAATTTGTGTTTTTTCATACATTAAATTAAAGTATTTACAAGTTATAAAATTAATGGCAATTAAATGGTAATTAATGGAATGGAGATTTGTAAAGAATTTTGTTCTTATTTACAGGGAATTTTGGGTGTTTATGTATGAAAAACACAATGTCTTGGTGGTCGGGGTGAAGGGTTCGGGGTTTGGTGGGTTTTGGGAATAAGTTTAGTTTGATAGAATTGAGTGAGGTTTTTGTGGATTTTGATCAAAGTTGATCAGTTTTTAAGTGATTTTTGATGTAGATTGACCAAAATATGAAAAATTTCAATGAAAATAGGAAAATTTGATTAAAATTCAATTCGAAAACAACAAATTTTAAGTAACTTTGGTTAAAATTCTAAAAACTAAAACAAAAAAGACAAGAAATTTCATTAAATTTCAATAAAAAAAATAAATTTTGTATATTTTGAACAAATTTTGACTAGAATTAAAGTTTTAAACAATTTTGATCAAAATTAAATTTAAAAAAAAAGTAAACACAAATAAATTTAGATCAAAATCAAGTCAGATTTAACAAATACGTGAAGTTTTGATCAAAAAAACAATAATAAAAAAACATCAAATTTTAACAAATTCTGTTGAAAATCTAATTAATAACCACCAAATTTTAACAAATTTTCTAAAATTAACCAAAATTCACTGGTAAAAAAACAAATTTTGATAAATTTTGATGAAAATCGAGTCAAATTGAACAAATTTGTCACGTTTTGATCAAAAACAAATACAAAAACATCAAATTTCAACAAAAACTTAATAAAAGCATCAAATTTTACCTTATTTTCTCAAAATATCTCAAAAACCACAAAATACCCAACAATTTCCTCAAAATTCAATAAAAACCACCCAAACCACACCCAACTTCCCACAACCTCCCCTTAAAAACTCCCACCCCACTTCACATAAACAAAAAATAAAATAACTTCATTACCCGTAAAGCAATCTCGACAACTCCAAAAAAAATTACAAAACACCAAAATTTCAATTTACAATTTAAAAAAAGGACTAAAAAAATCCAACTTAAAAAAATATTTACTCAATGTACAAATTTAAAAATAAATTAGAAAAAAAAAATCATTTCCGACTACGTCGAATGCGTCACCGAAATGACCGGCTGCGCGCCGTTCGACACGACGACATTCGGCGTCGACACGACCACGACCGGTTTGACCAGCGGCTGGAACGGTTGGGTCTGTACGAGCGGGATTTGACCGACGGATTTGAGGATCTGCGGCGAGGCGTTCATTTTGGCCAAGGACGGTTGTGTGGCGATCACTTGAGCCATGTTGACCGGGGCGATGATGGGTGTGCCGACCGACACCTGGTTGCCGGAAGAGACGAGCTGACCGGTGGCTGGTTGGACCACGTGGGTTATCTGTGCGGCGAGCGGGCCCCGGACTTGGGTGCCGGGTTTCACGGTCATCACTTGCCGGACTACATTGCCCAGGTGGGCGGACATGATGTTGCCGTGAGCTGTGGGACAAGAAAGATTTTAGATAATTCCTGAAAAATGCAAAAGTTCATGAAATTTGCAATAATTTTGAGAAATGTGAAAAAAATTCCAGGAAAGTTTGAAAAATTTAAGAAATACAGTCGGACCCGCTTATAGTGTCAATCAAGGGACCGGGCTTAGATTGACGCTATAAGCGGGTTGACGCTACAAACGAATCCGCTGACAGCGTTAAAGTGTTGGCCGGACCGCACCAAACGTGACGCTATAAGCGGGTTGACGCTATAGCCGAGGTCGCTACTGGCGGGTCCGACTGTATTTGCAAAAATCCAAGATAAATATGTAAAAATTCAATGGAAAGAAAATAATGAAATAAATTTATGTAACTTTTAATGATCCGAGATAAATTAATCTAGTTGTGCACTTCAAACCACCTCTTAAATTTGCCTGTTTTGTGCTTTGAACCCCAAGAAGTGGCGATGCTTTGATGGCACCACGAGCCAGCCGCGGTTAAATGTAGTAATAAGTTATTACAAACTTGCTTAAAATGAATTTTTTAAGTTTGGTTTGAGAGACGACATGATGTGAAAATTTTTTTATCTCAAAATTTCGAGGTAAAACAGTATTATTAATACTGTTTAAAAATAATCACGTGATTTTTTGGTTATAGTAATGCACATGTGATCAGTAGTTGGACCAAATGTAACCAACTTGCAAAAACCGAAATCAGAACTAAATTTAACTGAAATTAACTGGAATTTTTAATCGTTCCGGTTTCGGTTATGGTTAATGGAATTTTTATAATTTCATTTCGGTTCCGGTTATGGTTCAATGAAAAATTTCGGTTTTTTTCGGTTTTCGGTTATGGTTCGACTCTCTGTATAAAATATTGATTTCTTATAGACCATTTTCATAAAATCTATTTGAATTTTAGGAAATCTTTTTGCAAAATTCTTGAATTTTGGAAAAAGTTTCATGAATTTTCTGGAATTTTTGCCAAAATGGAAAGTATTTCTTCAATCTTTTGAAATTTTTTAAAAAATTTCTTTTTTCCCCAATTTTATCTAAAATTTTTGCAATTTATGCACATTTCAGATGTTTGCCCATAGACACCAAAATTCCTAGTTATGCCACAGCCATTTTGTTTCATATGTGACATAACAGTAGAACCCGCTACTGACACCTGTTAATCCGAAGTTTCAGTTATTCAGGATTTATTTGAAAAGAAATTACAAAGCATTGAAATTTGAGACTATTTGAATGGTTATTTCTTTCACTGAAAATGCCTGTAAGTTATTTCAATGAAACAAAATGCATTTTTTGAGTTTTGATCAATATGTACCAAAACATTTCAAAACTAATCTCTAAATACTGAGAACATATCTTGGTCCAATTAGTTCGGATTAAAGCTAGTTCACACAAAGTGTTTGTGTTCAGAGCAAAAGACCTATGCTAAGCTAGAAGACATGCTAAAAACCTTTAGTTCACACCGAGTGCACATTTTAATTCTATTGTACAAACATTTCGTATGAAATTGTTCATACAGAAATATTAATTCTTGTAGGGCTTGTCATATGAGAATTTTAATTCTTATTGGACAACCATCTTATATAACAATCTGTCAATTGACAACTTTAATTAAAATGTTATGAAAGACTGTTTAAAATTTTAAGTATATCCTTCATCGGATGATATGATTAGATTTGAAACAAATGGTTTTAATTGATAACATTCATTTTTTAAAAAAAGGAGAAGTTGTACAGACTAAAAGAATGCTAGGAATTGCAATTGGTCACCCACTAGAAATAACTTTTTTTTACTTCCCTGAAAGATTAGGGAATGGTTTTAACTCATTGACACAGAATCTAATGGAGCGCTCCTGTTTAAGCCTCACAAATAGGAAGAGGCACTAATTAGGAATTTCTATCTCCTGTAAAATCCTTTGGTAGTATTATATAACAATCTATTGATAAGATTTACAAAAGGAATATTAAGACTTTTCCTATAACAATTTATCTGATCATACATGATCAGACAAGATATTGTTGTGATCATACATTATCATGTAGAATGTTCATGTTGCTTTTTTACAGGATCACACATGATCAGATAAGAAAAGTTTTAAGATTCCAATAAAAGTTAAAAAATTTTAACAAATTGTTTAACATTCCATTTGCCTCAAGTCACATTTCTCTTGTTTAAGACCAATTTCCAATCTAGAAGGGCAAGTTTGATCGTCTTTTTAACTGTTGAATTGTTCATGTTTTAATATCACAATATTTTATATTACAAACTCAAAATAGACCTTGTATTACAGTATAAATAAAAATTAAAAAACCCACAGACAGATGTGTAAAAAAATTTCATATTGCAAAACATTTTTAAAAGTTGTTTACACTACCTTCCTTTGTGTCAGCTTTAAAATGAAGCGACAATCAGGGACGAACTTGGACAAGAACTAAACTCAGGCATTCACCACATTTTCACCAACTTCCCATAAAGTTTTGGTGAGCATCGGCCAACCAGCAGCCTATTTTATCGGTTTCCCAGTGTGCCTAATGGCCAGTCCACCTTGGCAATAAGTTACTTCTAACATTGAGGGCCGGTTGCACCAACGCGAGTTAAATTTAATTGTGGTTTAATCCTGGTTTCAAACTTAGTTTAATCAAATTGTTGTTTCACCATACAGAATGAAAATAAAACAAAGGTTTAAAATTTAACTGGCCAACAATGACCAGTTAAAAATTTAATCTGCTGTTAGGCCTATCACTTGATTTCCTGCAACAATTCAATCACATGATGAACTCCAACCAGTCACAATCATTGTTACAAAAGTTGGATAGTGCAACAGAGTCCCGTTAACTGGAGTTTTAGTCCAGAGTTTATCTTAACAATGGCTGGTATGATTAAAGTAAAGCAAAAGCTCCAAAAGTGAGAAAGAGCTCTCACTATTAAAGTAACGTGATTCTCAACGCTTTTGCTAAAGACTTCAAAGTAAATCCATATGAATAAAATCATTTTTGAAGTAAATGCTTAAAAATTTTAGAGATGGTTTATCAATTGCTTGAAAAATTTGAAGCATTTACTACTGAAATTAGATGCGATATGTATTTATTTTTTCAATAATACTGAAATTTTAAGCCGAAACTTTAAAAATTAATTTAAAATAATTTAGAATAATCAAATAATTAGCATTGAAGCTTAATTTAAAGTATTTAGATGATAAGAAGTTGGAGCTTTTGCTCAGTTTTAATCATACCACCCAATGTTTAAAATGTCATTTTATAAAACATTTCAACTTTTAATGTTGATTCAATATTGAATAAATATTTAATCTAATGTAAGGTTCATAATATTGTTTATATATGAATCATATATAAACATTATTATGAACCTTATCATATAATATGATATGACAATGTTTCCGGTAAATGTTAATTTAAAGTTAGAATAATGTTTTTTAAATGACATTTTAATATTGTTTCAACATTTCAATCACGTTATATAAATACTGTAATAAAATAAACTTTTGTGATTTAAATTATAACTACTAAAATTTATACTTCAGAAACATTAAAGCCCATATCTAAGCTTATATAAATTAACCCTCACGAGAATTGCAAACATCCAAACGATCACTTAGCCAAAACTCATCCCCTGTCATCCAGATGAGGTTTAATTCCTTTCAGTCATTAAATGCATCTTCGGAGAAATATGAAGGTATTCATATTAAAGCGGAAAGCTATGACAAGAATGTGAAAGGACTAGCCACAAATGCAGCACTACTCTAGTGTACATGTTCCACCGCTAAACTAAACCCGACAGTTTATACTGCGACTTGCCCTTTAAGTAGAATACATATGGAAAACAAAGGGGAAACAATTGGAACTGACAAAAACACTAAAGTCCATTTCATTTTTCAGATGCGCTCAAAGAAATAAAAGAAAATGGAAAAAAAGTAACCTTAGATCAACATATGGATTTCATAATTTATTACTAGCAATATAAAACACTGGGAAATAAAACTCGCATTGCAGGACATAAAAAATACAGTAAGATAGTTTGATTATAGCCAGTAGAGCAAAAACTTGAACGAATCTTGTTTACACCTGTTTTATGGTATGAAATAAAAGAAAATAATCTGTTGGGGGTAAGTGGCAATGAGCAAAAATATGAAAAATGTGTACCGATTTATAAGGCAAGTTTGATACTTGGTTTAAAAGTGTACTTATTTTCCGGAGTGATTTTGCAGTTTTGGCTGATTTATGTAGATTTTTTATAGATTTTCTACAATTTTACTTCAAAATCTATAGATTTTCTATAGTTTACAAGTAATTTTAAATATATAAACAGTCTACAGACTTACTACTGATTTTGTGAAAAAACTTTTAAAAAGTGTCAATCAACCAAAAAATTGTACTTAATCTGTAAATTCTGTCAGCTGGCTATTTTATATTTTAAATAAAGTAAATAATTTATAAAAGACTTTATTTTGAGTTGTGTTGTTTTTGCAATGTTATCATTCAGAAGAGCAATTTCGATGGTTTGGATTCGCATTGCGTTCAAACTTCCACGAATGTAACTCCAAAGCAAAGAGAGGTCTTGAGTGCTTTTTGTTTATTTTAAAAAGAAATGTCAAATTGCCTACCTAAAAAATATTTACAAATTTATTTGTACATTTTTTGGGGGGCGTTTTTTATAGATTTTCTAGATTTACTTCAAAATCTGTAGATTTAGTATAGTTTAATTTTAAAAATATAATAGTGCATTGCTTCATTGCATTTTGTGCATCCTTGGAGGTCGATTTTTGGTTGAGCTTTGTGAGAAAAATGGAATTGTTGTTTTTATTCCCGATTAAATTGTGATTCTTTGTGTTCGAACTCATTTGAGCGTGAAAGCATCGATCAACAAAACCTAGACATTTTCATATTTTTGGTCACAATCATCTCTCCCAAAATTATAGATTTTCTTTACTTGAATTCTACAAATATCCTTTGAAGTTTCAAACAACCCTTCTCAAGTGTGATTCATCAACTACCAACATGCTTTAATTTCCAAGTTCCCAGTCTGTATCTTGTTTACATCAGATTCCAGAAATATTTTTACCAAGAGCATCTATTCAACTTGACTCTGTCAATATTCTCTAATAATACATATCAAACTTGTAATCTACTTCATGAATCACCTGCAGCATCACAGCCAAAAGGAAGGGCACACAGCAGTCTCCTATGATATTGCAGTTAAAGAGCAAACATATTAAAGAGTGGTGTTAGCAATACTCTTGAAATAAACAAAAGAAAAGTTAAAACCCCATGGTGGGTTTGGGAGAGAAATGGGTTTGTTATCTCCAGAGGACCAGAAACAGAGGTGTTGTTTATTAGACTGGAAAGTACAAACTACAACATTACATTAACTTTTCTAAGTTGGTTTTGCTATTTTGGAGTTATGCATTGTACAATTCCAGAGAAAAAAGCCTCCAGAAGTCAACAAAGACATCAAACAAAAAGCCTTTTATCTTTCTTTTCTGCTAATGAAAATCAGCCTTTAAGCTAATGACAGCTCACAGCAATAACATATCTTTCATCAGCTTCATTTCCTATTTTTTCTTCTTCTTCATTACACTCCTGTCATTCAACAATATCTATCACCATCTGATATCAGCAACGAATAGTGGAATTAAAGTTGGAAATAAAAATAACTTTTCTTTTCCCTTATAGATTCAACTTTGTTTTGCAAAGAAATTTCGCATTTTATTACTTCCCATAATTCCATTTGATTTACGACTCGCATATGCAGGACCACTGTACCTGCATTATTCACATAGAAGGGAAAATGTTTTTGCATAAGTTATTATTAAGACAACAAATAAGAAAACTACCGAACAAGAAAAGATAAAAGAACCAACAAAAAGCAATAAAGAATTGAGGAAATCGTAAAATACAAGTAGAAACATGTCAGATCTGCGGACAATGCCTCTTTGGAGTCCTTTTTCGATCACACTCGACGTCAGCTCGTGAGAAAAAATGTTTCAATTCTCGTGTTGTCTGAGCTGCACTTGGCGAGTGCTATCGACTTGCGCAGACGGGAAATTCAAGCAAATTCCTTACCCTGACCTTTCGCAATGTAATCACTTGGCATTTATCAACTGACGTGCTACACACAGCCCCATATCGTGCGGATGGCTGATAATGCTTATATTTACTCATTAATCACGTACAAGAAAGGAAAATGCTATTTTTTCAAAGTTTCTATATACTTACCAACATTTCTCAATATTTGGTTCCTCGCTGTGCGTGGTAGGTGATGTGTTTGCGTTCACATCTTAAGAAAAACTCAGAACATAATGGCTGCAGTAACGAGAAGTGATTTATTACGGTAATTTATTGTTGACATATAAACGCATTTGAGGAATACCAAATATAAAATATAAGTAAAATAATATCAATACACTGCAAGTAGGTATAGCTTTAACTCCAAACATAGTAATCGAGACTTGTAGTGGCTCTGATGGTTTGTCTTTTTCTCTTGTTGGTGTTAGTATTCATACTGCGACTTGCCAAAAGTGACAACAATAAGGAATTGAAAACAAAACAGACAAAGAAATCAATGAAGCTTTTCAGTGTTGCTTGTTAACCCAACCATTTACGAATTAAAGCTTCAAAACAGATTAAATGTTTGGACAAGTTTGATCTCCTGCTTCCAGGAAAAAATGTTTTTGGATACTTTGGTCCATTTACGTCTCTTATGTCTGTCTCTTGGTCACATTGAGTGACTTTTAGATAACTTTAGTTATTTTAAGAGAATTTTTATTTAGATCTTAAATTCCAAAAAAAGAAAATTTCTCAAACTGCACTTTTCACCTTTCTGTGATCTATTACACTCTTAAAAAACAAGGAACAAAAAAGGAGTAGAAGGGGTGTTTCGCATAGCTTGCTTAAGTTTTCATATATCACTCAACACACTTAAAAAGGGGGTAAATAAAAGGTAAAGTAAGTGTTATAAGCACAGTTTCCATCAATTTCCTTTATATATTTTAGGAAAAGATTTACACCAAAAAAATATAAATATTTTAGGAAAAATTTTCAAGAGTGTACACATAATTAAAATTCAATTTGAACCAATTTTAATGCTAAAGTTAAACTGATATGAAATTAATAATAATTTCTAAAATACAATCAACAGCAGTTTTTTTTACATGTGTATCTCTTATATACTCCATCAAAGTAACACTTCAACTACAATTCAATTTGAAAATTGATTTGTATTCATTTCGTCACTATTTATTTCTGATATTGTGACACATCTTATAGCCATCGTAGCTCCCTAAAGTAATAAACCATCCTCTATTCAACCATCCAAATCAATAATATGGAAAAATAGATATTTGAAATCAATTTTCACTTGACCTGGAGTTCATAGATGGTAAATAAAACGATGTGAAGCAGCCTAAATCATCTGGTTTTCGTCAGAAATCAGACATTTTCTCTCTCTCTCTTTCACTCACTCACTCTCATTGTGAACGACAACTAACATACCACAACATGGTGCCATTCCCCTTTGGGGCGTGACACTTGACTCGATCCTCCTCCAGCTCCCCTTTTCACGATCACCATCCAGATCATAAACTTTTAATCGAATCTCCTAACGAGAGATGGGCAATACACACGCAGCATTGACAGCAAAACTCGTAACCCTAACACATAAAACCTTCATAGGAACCGGTTGTTAACTTGGCCGTTCCATGAGTGCATAATAGACCAGATGGGAGTGAAAATCGACTTTTACGCGCCTCAATTGTACGAACAAAATATAATATATTTTATTCGTACGATTCAAGCACGTAACAGCGTTTTTTTTTAATTTATAGCTTCTGTATTCGGCATTAGTTTTTGATCAAACATTGATGGCGTTCTTTTTCTTCTAGACTTTTTCGTTGTTAAATAGTAAAGATAACATCGGAACAAGGGGAAAAAATCAATTCTAGACTCTGCTCTCTTTAAACTCTTTATCTGGCTGCCCCCGGTAACATTCCCGACTTTATCTACTCATAGACGTTGACATTGCAAACAAATGCGGAAGAAGGGAATCAGCTTTAGAAATTGCCTTACTTCTCTCATTTCAAATTCTACTTACTTAGCATAAACTACCTCTGGCTGCCACTGACAGATACTGATTAAGAATATTCTATTCTACTGTCACCCTCAGTGGTATTAATTAATTTTTTTGCAGGAAGAAGATTAATATTTCACTTTAGGCCTAAAGTGACTGAGGTTATGGGGTTTTGTTTCAATTATTTTTGTTTGATTTTAATGAGATTAGGAGTATTAAAAAAGGAAATTTGTTTGTGAAATTTTTTTCTTAATTAAAATGAATATGATTTGAAGAGTTAAAGATTTTAAATCTTGTGAGATGTTTTAGAGATTTAGGTGTTTTATATTAGAGATTTGTAGTAGTTATACCTAAAAATCTTGCTTTTTATATTTCTGAAATTGATTTTGAAATTTTTATAGATTTTTGGCACAATTTTGGAATTTTTATAAACTTTAAAAAATTTGGGAGTTTTGAGTTTTTTAAAAATAGATTTTTAGCATTTGCTTGAGATTTTTCAAGATTTTTCAAGATTTAATAGGTATTGAAAATTTTGTTGGAGATTTTTCAACATTTAATGGCTTTTGAAATTTTGTTGAGATATTCAAGATGTCTCAATGATGAAGATCTTAAAAAAATTGAAAAATTTATTTACAATTTTCAAAGATTTTTGATAATTACTTTAAAATGTTTCAAAAATTTTTGGGATTATGGCCTAATAAAATTAAGGAATTTATTAAAAACTTAGAATATTTAATATCTTCAAAATCTACTGGTCTTTGGCTCTATTCCCACATTTACTTAAGTATCCGACTCTTCCATTTGCATCATGTCATTATTCTAAAAGCCTTGTCATTCTAAGAATTTTTTTCATTGTCAAACTTCCATAATGTTCCAACACCGATTCTATCATTAACTGTCATTTGGCAGCCTCAGAACAATAACATCACCCAGTCTCCAATGCCATGAAATCTCATTTATTGTCATTTATCAAACACTATGTGCTAATTTCTTTAAAACTGTAAAGCTCAACTTATGTTTCCTCCACACCAATGGGTTGTTATTGGAAGTTAGTGATGTAACATGAAATCCATCATCAATCAAAATGATTTATGGTTCCTTGTATATAAATCTTTCATTTTATAATCAGCCTAGCACACATCTGAATCGATACGAATAAATATAAGTGCAGAATTTGACAAATTTGTTTGACTGTATTTGTCATCTCTAATGCTTGTGTGAAATGCACGAAATGTGTACATATCATTAGAAATGGCTATTTGTCACTACTGAGCTTCCGTAGTCCTATATGCTAATGTTTACATAGGAGAAATAAAAATTTTTGTCTTATAATGTGTAAATTCCACATTAATTATAAATCTGACTTACCATCGAATTTAGAGTACAAGTTATAAGTCATAAGTTTTGTTTTTTGTTCTCCGCAAACTCTCTAGTATCAAAATTTTGTATATTATTGATATAATGAAATATATATTTGGATGAACAAAATTTTTCTAAAAGAGATTTATGTTTTATTCATATATTGTATTAACATTATAATATAAAGTTTATATTGTGTGCAAATAGTGTTGCATTTGGATGTCATGTAAATTTTTATTGCTGCTATTTATCATATATTGGGTGTGAGTAATGTACTGAATTGAATGTCAATCAAGGGACCGGGTCGAAATTGACGCTCCGCTTAGTGTCAAAGTGACGCTATAAGCGGGTGAACAATGAATTTCTGGTGTTAGCACGGTTTTTTTTTTTTTTTTTTTTTTGGTGGTGAACAATCACAAACTTTTCACTTATTTGGCTGAAAATGTTATTTTCAATGTTGTTTGTTCAAATCCGTCAAAACAAAGGCAAATTCCGACAAATTTGACG
>JAQIXT010000984.1:0-20684 GCA_034700445.1 Stenotaenia linearis | reverse complement strand
CAAGTCTGCAATTGCAGCTCCATGAGTACTACTTTGCATTGCAGATTTTTCGGTACTTAAATCTTGAACTATTTGATATACATAATTGAAATTACACAATATAAAATAACACTTATCAATCATCAACCTACTTTTAAAATCTGCTGAAGTCGGATAACCATTGACCATAACTTCACACAATCGTAAAACATTTTTCATATCGTGTCGTTTCTTAACAATTTGAATTGTTACGTAATTTCCAACCAATGGTAACATGCAAGAAAATTTATTCAATCCTTCTTGTATGGTTTTACCATCAGATTTAAAGCAGAGTGCGTTTTCAGAAAAGGGTTCATCAGTTCCAATCGTGGAACTATCATCAAACCCAACTCTAATTTCAACATCATGCAATTTAGCTGCAATATTACAATATTTTGGATTAAAATATAATGTATAAAATTTTATTAATTACAATTACCTGAGAGTACGAGTGAAACACTCTGAACCACTGATCGATTTTTTAATTTCAATTGAAACCAGGGATAGTCACGAATGTCATCTAGTTAAAAAAATATTTAAATATGCATCCAATCTAAAACAAATTTAATCAAACCTGTTTCACTGCAATTCTGATCAAAGTTATGTAAAGAAGGAAGAATTCCATCAATAGATAACGTGACATCTCCAATTACTTTATCGATACCACTGACACTTGCTTGAAGCGCGACGTTTTTAACTTGAAAAACAAGAAACACCAAATATATAACACAATGGTATGTAGTATAATTACTGACTTACAGGGTTTTATATCGTGGAAAATATATCCCCAAACTTGAATCGATGTTAGTGAAACCAACCTTCCACAAGAAACAACACTAACAGCATCCATGCAGTTTTCAGTTATCTGAAGAGATACGTATCGTCCTACAAGAAGATTTTGGCAATCGAATTTGTTTTCTCCATTTTTTAAATAACGACGCTCAACTCGAGAACACAGGAAATTTTCTCCAAATATTTTGTCATTGTATTCTCGAGTGATTGCCTCTTTCCCAACGGTGACATCAAAATAAGGTGAATGAACTGAAGGAAAAATAAATTTTAAATTGTATTGAAGTTAATTGAAATGTTTAGTCTGATTTACCGACATCTTCTCTCAAGATCAAAACTACTCGATTAACAATAAACTTCGTTGTTAAATCAACTAGCAACCAAGGATATTTGTCGACACTAACAGCAAATGGAATTTCTATTCCATATCGTTCAAACGGACTGTGCTCAAGTTTTATGTCAGCAGCAATATTTTTCTCAATTAATGATTCTCTCTTAAATTCTTCACCATAAACTTCAACTTCGCATAAATCAAGAATGTTCTTGGTGCCGTAAGTGCAGAAATCATAAGTGCATGGTCGAACAATTTGAATACTGACAAATCTTCCAACTAAGTCGTTGAGACAATGAAGGATATTTTTGCCAACTTGTAGAATTGTACTTGGATTTGAAAAACACAACGGATTATTTTCTCTAGATGCATAGTCAACAAAATCATGATTTCCTATGCGAACTTCAAAGTCATGATTACGACCTGCAAAACAGATTTAATAAAAAAGTATTCAAGATAAAGTATGACGTAAACTAACTTACCCTTGAATACTTCCTCTACGGTGTACACATGAACCATTGATATTACATACTCATGGAGTAAATCAACTCTCCACCATGGATACACATAATCAGATTCCACTATTTATAAAATCATATAATGTAGGTGAGGAGGAGAAAACTGGTTTTGAATTTTGTCATACGGGATGTGTGAGTACACTGCGCAATGCGTGTGCCAGGCTGCCAATAAGTTTCATGTATTGTGCCATCTACTGCTAAATAACTTTCTCCGCTGGCGGCTATGGAGCTTTGCTTAGTTGGTTTACCAACAGCTACATTTGGAATTTCTATACCGCAAAATCGTTAGGCTTATAAAATCAATAGTATACATATGACATGATTTAATTAATAATACTTCCAGATTCATCGACGACTAAAACTTCCACTTCGCAAAGAACGAGACTGCCCAAATGGTTTAAAACAATAAATACTGTGTTTGTTTCCTTTTCTGGATTGCAATAAAACGTGAGCGCATTCCTGTTTTTGCTTTCAGATGGCGAGCAGGAAGTAGCAAATGGTGTCATTGTAGTCACAATCAAATTGTCAGAGCCTGAGATTGAAAAATAAAGCAATAATATTGATAAAACCAATACTTCTTATAATAATTACTTGTTTCATTGGTGTAGATGATTATCTTTGCTACTTTGAATGCTTTTTGAAGTCTTAAAGACCAAACAGGACCAAGACAATCATCTAAAATTAATTTCTTGATTAATTGATGGCGATTTGAAAGTCAAAACGTACATTTTGAAATAATGGCACATTCATTGATGTTTTTTATTTTTGTTGTTTCGTATAATCCATCAACAGCCGCTCTTGCTTCTTTGACGGTTCCACTTTGTTTAACGGTCGAGTCCAACGCCATGTTTAAAACTGAGATTAGTTTATTTGATTATCAAAGCATAACAAATTTTTATTTTTACCTTTCTCTTCATCAACGTTATAATAATATCCCTGCACTCTTACTTCGCAAAGTGATAACGGCAATCGATTTAACGCACAAGATGTCTCCCCTTCACACGCTTGTAATTTTGCAATTTTGACGAAGCGTCCTAATATTGGTTGCTTACAAAGAAATTGAAGCACAGCTGTTGATTGGTTGTAATAACTTCTTCCTTCACAAACTTGATTGAAATCTGCTCTGTTTGTGAGTGAAGCTCCAATTAAGTAAGACGTGTTGGTAATTTTAACTTTAGATAATAAAATACATGAATAAAATTAAAACTTTTAAGCTCACGATCTCTTACAATTGTCAATGTCTTCGTTGCTGACAATGTCCAATTCGTTAATAACGTAACTTCTTCCTAAATCTACTTCCCACCACGGCTGACGATCGATTTCAATAACTACAATAAGAATAGTTTAAAATATAGCTTTAAAAAGCTTTGTGTGTTAAGTTTTGTGAAATTTTGCATACCGCTCGTTCTAGCACACAAAAATTCTTCATCTCCAGTCACTGAAAAACAAATTAGTTAAATTTTAAATACAGTTTTTCATTGACCAGAAGTATTCTTACCAAATTGTGAAACAGAAATAAAACTAAGAAAAATAAAATTAATAACCATATCGAGTGCGTTCATGGTGAGAAATGAGAAACGAAATATCAAAAAAAGAAAACTTAAATTTTCTTTTAAAATTAGGTAATATTTGTTCAGATGTCACCGAAACGAATGTCTCTTCTTGTGAAAATTGCAACACGCTTCTCATTCTATAGAATTACATCCGTTGTGAATAAGCTGATTAATAAGAATTTCAATTTTTGTTGAATTTTCATTACATTTCATTACTTACAATCAACTAGTTTGTTGCAATAAAATTATATAATTTAAGAAGAGTTGTTTAAATGTTACCAAAACGCATTATCTCTTCTTTTCATGTGAAAAAGATAACACGTCTCATATTTTGTTAATGGTGCTAATTTCTATCTTACAACGATTGAGGTTATTAATTAAGTGTTGGAATAATACCTCAATTAAGATTAGGATATCTTTGGGAATTTCTATTTTGTCCGGAGAATGTCCTGATGATATCAACTTGCAAAAGTCATAAGACCGCCACATGACATAACTACAGGATGTTCTCAGAACGTCATATCCTGTGAAAGGATGTTGTATGGATGTTCTGAGGACATCACATCCTGTTAGTTTAATGTCGTTTAAAGGATTTGGATGGTTTTTGGGCATTTGGACACGTTTTGAACATCCTGTGAATGTTATGGGGAATTCATGTGTTCTGGGACATGAGGTGACATCCTTCCCTCTCACTCTTTCGCGCTTCGTATAGTGGAATCCCGTGACTAACCACGTATGGGTATGAGTGAATCCCAATAATATTACTTAAAATTTAAATATTTTTAGTAGCCGATTTCGATTGTGTCAACTCATGCCCCTGGAGCCTCTAGAATAGGCATTGTCTACTTGTCCACCCCACAGACTGTGAGTGGACTAATGGTAGAGACACTGAGGAGGCAAAGCCAGCCCAAGGCCTTGGTCCACTCACATAATGATTACTTGAACAGATTTTAATATAAGGAACATAGAGTTTATTCAAAATAAAGCTTTACATCACGTTAAAAATCCAATCGGTCTTAACTTCATTTCTGACTTTTCAACTTCGTATCGTTTATTCCGTGGAAATAAAGTGACCACAGCCTTTTCCCCATTCAAATTAAGTGGCTGATTACTGACATCGCTAAACCACCATCCGCCATTAATGGAATCATCTCCAAAATTCCTATCTTGTATTTGAAATTGCTTTCCATCGATCGATTCTGTACCAATTTCTACAAATAAAATGTTTATTTAAATTATTAATTTAAAAAAAAAATTTTCTTTTACCTATGTCACCATAGCAATAAAAAACGTGCGCAGTGTAATTTGTTTTTTCACCTTCGAGTCCGAAGGATTTACACTTGATTAGTGATTTCTTTCCCTCGATGGTTAAATCTATCATCAGTTCGTAGTCGTTACCAAAATTGTGAATAACTTCGTTACCTATTAAACCATTTAATTGGTTACTTCATTAAATTGATGAAAAAGAGGATTTTACTTACCGAACCAAAATTCTCCGCATAAATCTCCAAATCCTTGACGATAAAACTCCCAATTCTGTTCGAATTTTACTCGGTGCTCTACTGAACTATTTCTTCTTTGAAAAACCTACAATTTATAAGAATTTTATTAAAGAAATTGGTAATTAATTAATATATTTTAATTTCTTACTGTCCATCCACCATTGTCAGTCTCCATATCACAAAAAGCAGAAAAATAAATTCTTTCAAAAGCATTAACATAAGACAGAACGTAAATTCCAGATTGTGTACATCCTAATAAAAGAGAAGATTACCGTAATAAAAAGATGAGAAGTAAAAACAAATGTTTTACCCTTTTTGTAAACTTCACTGCAATCTCTCAATTGACTGGTGTCAACCGTGCATTGCAGGGAAGTGCTTTCAGAACAGTTTTGAAAATAAATGGGCAAAACTTTAGTTATTTCATCTCTCCCATCAACTGATAAACTTGGAATTGCATTTCCATCGATGCTACTTTGAAATACCGATTTTTCTTTACTTAAATCTTGAACTGATCGATGAAATAAAAATTAAAGAGATTTAAAAAAAAAAAAAAAAAATCTACAAAACTCATAAATTTACTTTGAAAATTTTCTGGTACTGGATACCCATTCACCATAACTTCACACAACTGTAAAACGTTTCGCGTGTCTCCCTTTAAGACATCATCAACGATTTGTATCGTGACATACTTTCCAACCATCGGAAGTTTGCAAGGAAAATTACTAAATCCTTCTGAATACAATGCACTTTCCGATTTGAAACAAATCGCGTTTTCAGAGAACTGTTTGTCAGTTTTGATTGCTGAAATATCGCTAAACCCAACTCTAACTTCAAAATCACGCAACTTATCTGAAATAATGCAATATTTTAAAAGATAATAATTATTATACAGTAATTCATTGTTTACAGTTATCTCCATCGCCTGGTAAAACAACTGAAACACTCTGCACCAAAGACACATTCCTCAATTCAACTTGAAACCAAGGAAAACCGTGAACGTCATCTATTTAGAAAAATCTATTAATTTCACATTGAATCCCAGAAAAAATTAAATCAAACCTGTTTTCGCGCAATTCTTTATTACGTCCGTCCGATATATAGTGGGCGGAAAAACACCGTCGACGGCTAACGAAGCATTTCCAATGACGTCTTCGACACCGCTAGTTGAGGCATGAAACGCCACATTTTTAACTTAAAAAATAATTAAAAATTGAATGTACATCTAAAAGAAATTAAAATATTGTCTTACGGGGTTTCATTTCGTGGTAAAAATATCCCCAAACTTGAATCGATACTTGAGATACAAGTTTTTCGTAATTGGCAATGCAATCAGCAGAATTCAAACAGTTTTCTGTTATCTGAATCGATACGTATTGTCCGACGAGTGGATGACGACATTTGAATTTATTTTCTCCACTTTTCAAGGACCCACCCACCGATTGAGAACACTGTAGATTTTTTTCGAATAATGCGTTACCATTTTCTCGCGTAATTGCCTCCTCCCCTACTTTAATACTGAAATTAAATGGAAGAGCTAAAAATATAAGAAAACATAATTTGCATTGAAATTAATATAAATGTTTCATCTAATATACCAATATCTTCTTTCAAAACCAAGACAACTCTATCAACAATACTCTTCTTCGTTAAGTTGACGAGCAACCAAGGATGTTCGTCTATCGTCGGTACCGTAAAGTCTACTGGACTTTGTTCAAATGTAGAATCAACTGCAACATTTTTCTCGATCAATGACACTCTCTCGAGTCCCTCGCCGTACACTTCGACTTCGCACAAAGTGAGAATGTTAAACCGACAGCCACGCACCAGACATGGTCGAACAATCTGGATACTGACAAATCTTCCAACTACTTCTTGTACGCATTGTAGAACGTTTTTTCCCGGTTCTAGATTTGAATTCGGATTGGAAAAGCACAATGGATTATCTTCTCTCGAGTCGTAATCAACAAAATCATGATTCCCAATCCGAATTTCAATGTCGTGTAAACGAGCTACAAAGCAAAATTAGAGTTTCTTAATATAAGAAAGTGATAACTTAATAAATTACCGTGAAGGTGCTCTCCTCTGTTGTAAACATTAACTGTTGATATTATGTACTCTTGAAGTAAATCAACTCGCCACCACGGATTCGCAATGTCACTACTTAATTCTGTTGTAATTACATGTGTTACAATAAAATGATTCTTTTTGTATTTTGTTTTACCATCGGAATGAGTGCAACGAGCAATGTAAGTATGAGGACGGTAATATGCTACATGTTTTTCACCATCTACAGCTAAATGACTTCTTCCATCGTGGCTTACGGAGCTTTGTTTAGTCGGTTTTCCAAGGGCTACGTTTGATCTTTCTACAAATCCTTAAAAAAATTTTTTTCAAATTAACTTACCAATCTCCGATGTTTACCTGATTCATCAGCAACAAACACTTCCACTTCGCAAAGTACAAGACTGCCTACGTAATTCAATACAATAAATAATACATTCGTTTCCAATTGTTTGCAGTCAAATTCAACAGCATCGTCTTTGGCACTCTCAATTGGTGCGCAAGAAGTAGCAAACGGTGCCATAACTGTCACACTCAAATTATCCGAGACTACCAAGATAAAAATATAAATTGATGTAATCATATTTCTTACATTACGGTAATTAATTACTTGTTTCGTTAGTGTACACGACTACTTTTTCTATTTTATATGATTTTGGAAGTCTTAAAGACCAAAGAGGACCCCGGTGTTGATCTGAAATCAATATCCTTTCTCATCAGTGATTATTTGATCAACTTAACGTACGTTTTGTAATAATTGCGCATTGAGGAGTTCTTATTCTGATTCCTTTGGTATCAACGAGTCCATCAACAGCCAAACTCGCTTCTCGAACTGTTCCGCTTTGTGTAACGATTGAATCCAATGCCAAGTTATGAACTATAGAAAGATACTCAATTACCGTATGAATAACACAACTAACATTCCTTTTAACCTTTCTCTTCGGCAACTTCGTGGTTATATCCTCGTATTTTCACTTCGCAAAGTGATAACGACAAACTGTTTAACGGGCAAGTTGTTTCTCCCTTACACGCTCGAAGTTTTGCAATCATAACAAAGCGTCCTAACATTGGTTCTTTACAAATAACTGTATACTTAGGCACTGTTGATTGAGTGTAATGAATTATGCCATCGCAGATGTTATTGAAATTGCCATCTTCTAAGAGAGATGCACCAATAAAGTAAGATGAGTTTTTTATTTCAACTAGAAGATAAAAAATTGTAAATTAATTTAATAAAATTAATTGTGTTAATTTTTTACAATTTCGAATGTCGGTAGCGTCGCTGACGATGTCGAGTTCGGTGATAACGTAATCCCTTCCCAAGTCTACTTGCCACCATGGTTGACGATCAATTTCAGTAACTGGAATGAGAGTAACAATTTTGAGTGAATGTATTGCGAGTTTTATGCAATTTTGTGTACCGCTTGTCCTAGAGCAAAGTTCGGCGTCGCGTCCATTCACTGCGAAAAGAATTACGCACTTTTAAAACAGATTTTTCTTTGCGTATAATTAACTTACCAAATTGTAAAACCCAAAGAAAAGTAAAGAGAAGATTAAAATAAAGAGATGAATGCGGGTTCATGGTGAAAATGAATAAAGTAAGAACTAAAAGCTATGTTTCCAAGCGCTTCCGTTAGAAAGAGATAACGAATATCACATTTCAATTTCAATTGAAGGAACTTAAAGTAGAACCGAATTGCAGATTGAGTGTGATTTTCTGGAATTAACAGTTTCGTTATTTGTTTCTAAGAATCCGTATTGTTTTACAATATTTTTATTTCCCACTGGAGATAAACACAGTATTTTGAGATCACATATTTCAACAAATTTAATTTACACACAAATTCTTTACATCTGCTTTAAAAGTTACTCTGAATATCCAATAGGTCTGATCTTCATTTCTGAATTCTGAACTGCATGCAGTCTGTTTGGTGGAAACAATATGACCATAGCCTCTTCCCCATTCAAATTACACGGCTCATTTTTAACTTCGCTAAACCACCACCCGCCATCGATGTCTTCAATTCCGGATTTCTTATCTTTTGTTTGAAACTGTTTTGCATTAATGGATTCAATACGAATATCTGCAAACACACAATTGAATAAACTTTACAATCACTTAACAACAATTAAGTAAAAAAAACTTTTACCAATATCACCGCTACAATAAAAAACGTGAACTGTATAATTTTTGGCGTCGCCGTCGACCGAGAAAGTTTTACACCTGATTGTAAATTTTTCTTCTCCGATTGCTAAATCTATTCTCAGTACATATCCATCACCGAAATTATGAATAAATTCATTTCCTGTAAAAATATTTAACTGTTTAATCTGTGGGTTTAAATAAAAAGAGAATTACAAACCGAGCCAGAATTCACCGCATAAATTTCCAAATCCGTTTCTATACGATTCCCAACCATTTTCGAAATTAATTTGATGTGACAATGATGCATCTCGCCTTTGAATAACCTTAAATTCACAAAAATATTCAAAAAATATCCAAAATTTATTTATTTTAACATCTTACTGTCCATCCGCCATTATTCGTATCCATATCACAGTAAGTGGAAAAAAATATTCTCTCTGAAGCCTCGGTTACGTAAGACAGAATAAAAATTCCAGATTGCGTACAACCTAGTAAAAAATTAAACATTATCAAAAAAAAAAATTTACAAAAAAAAAAGTACCCCCTTTGTACACTTCACTGCAATCCTTCATCTGACTAGTATCAACGGTGCATTGCAGGGAAGCATCGTCAGAACAATTTTGAAAATAAACAGTCGAAATATTCTTCAACTCATAAATCCCGTTAACAGCCAGACTCGCAACTGCATCGTTATCAGTGCTGCTTTGAGCCACGGATTTATTTCTACTTAAATTTGTAACTAAACAGATAAAATAAATCATTAAACTCGCAATTACACATCAAACAACTCACTTCGAACATCTGCGAGAGGTGGATAACCGGTAACCACAACCTCACACAACTGTAAAACATTTTTCTCGTCTTCATGGTAGACCGAATCGTAGCGTTTTTCGACGATTTGTATCGTGACAAAATTCCCAATCAACGGAATCAAGCAAGGAAACGTATTCAATCCTTCAGGGAAAGTACTCGTATCGTTATCGGATTTGAAGCAAAGAGCGTTTTCAGAGAACGGTTCGTCAACATCAGCGATTTTAATATCGTTAAACCCAATCCTAATTTCAAAATCATGCAATTTATCTGGAAAAAAAAACAATCCTTTAAATGAACGTTCATTTACATAGTTCGTTACATTATTACAGTTGTCTCCACCGCCTGGTAATACAATTAAAACGCTCTGAACTATGGATAAATTACGTAATTCAAGTTGAAACCAAGGATAAATGTGAAAACCATCTAATAAACAAATCTGTCAAACAACTAATTCAATTATAACAAATTAAAACAAACCTGTTTGCGAGCACAACTCAAATTTCTCCGTTTGGAATATTGTGGACGGAAAAATACCATCGACAGTTAACGAAGAATTTCCTGTCACAGTATCGATACCAAAGGTACTGGCTTGGTAAGCGACATTTATAACTAAAAAAATAACAAAATTAAGTGACATAAAATATAAAAACAATAGAAAATTCTAAATTTATCTTACGAGGATTGATTTCGTGGAAGAAATATCCCCAAACTTGAATTGAATCTAGAGAAAGTAGTCTTCTGTAGTTAGCAATGCATATAACGTTATTGCATTTCTCGGTTATCTGAAGAGACACGTATTGACCCACAATTGGAAAATGACATTTGAACTCATTTTCTCCTGTTTTTAAGTAACCATTCACAAATTCGGAACACTGAATATTGTTTCCGAATAAATTATCATTGAAATTCGTAGAAATTTTGATTTTCCCAATCCGAATTTCAAAATTAGGCGAACGACCTGAAATTAAAAATCAACAAATTAATTAAAACAAAAATTTTATCGATATCTCACCACTAAATTCCTTCTTCAAAACCAAAACGACTCTATCAACAACGCTCTTGGTCATCAAATCAACAAACAACCAAGGATACACATCAGCATCAACTTCCATGTGTCCATTCACCATAAAATCCAAACCAAACCCAACAACCTTATCCTGACTATATTCCACTGTTCTGTCAGCAGCAACATTCTTCTCGAGCTTCGAATCTCGCACGATTCTTTTACCGTGGACTTCAACTTCGCACAAAGTAAGAACATTCCTTTCTCTCTCAAGCCCACGACAAACATCCAATTTACAGAAATCGACGATTTGAATACTGACATATCTTCCTATCAATTCCTGACCGCAGTGTAGCACATTTTCGCCTGCTTCTAGGTGTGGGTAATGGACACGATGAGTCGTGTAACACAGAGCATTTTCTCGAAACAAATGATTTATTTTGTAATCAGCAATGTCTTTGTTTCCAACGCGTACTTCAATGTCGTGTAAACGAACTGTAAGTAATTAAGATTAACAGATTATTCAATTTCAAGTTGAAATTAAAAATTAAATATTTACACTCTAACGTTTCCCCTCTGTTGTATACGTAAATAATTGATATTTCGTATTCTTCGAGTAAATCGACTCTCCACCAAGGAAATTGATCAGTTTCCTCTATTTTTATAAATTGTAAAATATTAATTAATAAAAACGAAACTTTTTTTTTGAATTTAGTTATACCGAAACTGTGGGTGCATTGGGCATTAGTCCATCTATAAGGTGGATAAAATTTTAGTGGTTTGAGACCGTTAACAGCCAAATAACCGTGTGCGTCGTAAACTACGGAGCTCTGATTCGTCGGTTTACTCAGAGCGACGTTTCCTGTTTTAGAAAACTCGATTGGAATTTTAAAATCGAAACAAGTAATTTTAAAATACCCGAGTCATCAACTGCTAACACTTCTACCTCGCAGAGTACAAGACTTCCAACGTGTCTTTTGATAATATATGCACCTTCCGCTTGCAAATTTCTGTCGCAATCAAACGAAAGAGCGTTGATATTCTCATCAGCGGATTGTAAGCAAGGTGTAGAGATAGGTGCCATGATTGTAACAATAATATTATCATAATCTAAAATTAAAAAATAAATTAATTGAGATTTTTATAATATTTAATTATCACTAATTACTTGTCTCATTTGTGTAGATTATAATCTTCGCTATTCTGAACGGTTTGGGAAGTTTCAAAGACCAAAGAGGACCCAGATGATTAACTATAAATAAATTTTATTGTTTTAAAAATTATGAATTGATAATTTTTTTAAATAAAGCAGTACATTTTGAAATAATAGTGCACAAAGGGGTTGTTTCTTCAACCGGCTCGTAGTCAATGACTCCATCGATTGCCAAAGCCGCTTCTCGGATCGTTCCGCTTTGATTCACAGTTGAACCCAACGCCATATTTTTTGCTGTAAAAGTTTTACTTTCACTTAGAAAAATTAAAAATTTTTTTTTTTACCTTTGTCTATATCAAAGTCATAATGATACCCCATCACAGCCACTTCACACAGCGATAAGGGCAAATCACTCAAAGGACAATTCTCCTTTCCTTTACACGCTGACAATTTCTTAATCACCACAAAACGTCCTAACATCGGTTCTTTACAAACAATATGAAGTGTCGGTGCCCAACGTGATACATTATAACTCTTCCCTTCACAGATATGTTTAAATTCATTATCGGTCGAGAGCGATGCGCCAATAAAATAAGCCGACGGATCAACTTAAAATAAAAATAAATAAATAAACTTTTGAAATGATTGAAATGATTTTTTACTTACACTTTACGAAGTCATCATCATGACTTATAATTTCTATACTGTCTATAACGTAATCCTCTCCTAAATCTACTTGCCACCATGGCTGTCGATCGATTTGAGAAACTGAAAAATTTTAATTTTGAATTTAAGTTTTTAAATATCGAAATTGTGTGAAGTTCAGTTTGAATACCACTTGTACGAGTGCAAAGCTCATCAATGTCATTTCCATTAACTGCAAAATAAATTACGCAATAGTTTTTTTTCTTTGTGAATTAGAAAATAATCTTACCCAACTTTGAAACCCAAAAAAATGTAAGGAGAAGATTAAGATGAAGTAATAAAATTATTTTCATGATGAGAATTAAGAAAACGTAAAAGGAAAGCTAAAAGTTGTGGCATTAAAGTTAGAGTTTTAACTGTGACATTTGTTTCCAAAAAAATCATCATTTCCGTATTGAAAAGCGATAAGAAGTGTCAGATTTCAGTTTTCTCGAAGAAATTAAAGAGAAAACACCCTGAGAAAATAAAATGGCAATATTGATGCGAAAATTAAATAAATAACAAATTTTATTACCATTTTTGTTTATTCCTGTATTTTATACTCAAAAAGAGGCTTCACTGCAACACTTAATAGTTTGTACACACCAACCAAAGCATCTCTGACGTCAAATTACTGTATTTCCTTGTCACAACAAAAACATAATGATAATTCAACTTTCTATCACACCTGCTTATATTGAATTCGCCGCTAAAAGGAAAACTTTAACATCCGATGCAAAGGATGCACTTACTCGTTCATTCTTTTAATTAATACGCAAACTAGTACTCTAACAGCATGGCATCGTATTCCAGGCAAGTTTCAATTCATATTTAAGTATTTACTAAGTATTTACTAAGTATTTACTTGTTGTTCTGCACTTTTATAAACAATTCACACCCAATTTATTTGTCTGTCACCTGTTTTGCACTTTGTTGTCAGCACAGTCTTACCCCATTACAACAAATCACAAAACAACCAAAATTTTTTTAATGGATTATGATTAAAAATATTGTTATAATTAAATTTTTTATTTAAAAATTTTTTTTTGTATTAGAATCTGGAGGATTTTTAATAGGGGTTTTAAACCCTTTGTGTTAAGCGAGTTGTTAAAACGAGGTTCGGCTTATTTAGCAACATTTTTTTTTTTCAAAAAAAAAGGTCAACCGTTTTTATTGAACAAACACAAATTTTTGTTTTCTGTAGCTCATAAATTCGGTTCTTTGCTTTAACAATAAAAATGCGGTAATATCGTGAAATCAAGATGTTTAGATAAACAACATTCAATTGCACCTGTTCACACAGCTCTAGGTCGCATTGTAAAACACTTTTATCACGTCATTGCGCAACAAAGCTTCCTTAATTAAAATTGATTGCATTCCTCAACTCCCATCGCAGTTTCAAGTTAAATTTCTCGAGAATTCTTGAGAAATCTGTAAAAAAAAGTGACATTTGAAATGAAAAACGTAAAAAAAATGATAAAACGAGTAAATACTTACATTTTAGGAATCACTGAAGTGGTAAAAATTCAATATCGATGCAATTTATTCAAATAATATTAATTAGCTTCAAAAATTAAAGGAAATACACATTTTTTCCCTTAATTTAAACTAACTGGGTCACAGTTCTATATTTAAAAATGTGATTTCCTAACATTTTGAAATTAAAAAAACATTAAAAAATCGAACGTTTTAACATTTTTCAATCCTAAAATGCTTCGAATTTAATTTCTCGAGAATTAAGATATTAAAATTTAAATTTCTCGAGAAGAAACATTAAATTAACATTTATTTCACTTCTTTCAGATTAAAAAATCCACTTCACTACAAAATAATTTGGCTTCTTCTTTTTCTACCATTGACCGAATCATGTCAGTATCTTAGAAAATATAAAATAAAACAAAATAAAATCCAAAACTGTTTTTTTCAGTTCCCGTATCGAAATCGAAGCGAGGTTTAGTTCAATTTGGAACGATGATGTTTTCGTATGTAGGAAAAAATCCCTTAGATTTCTCAGGTTACGGCAATTACTGCGGTTATGGCGGTGACGGCGAGCCGGTTGATCCGCTTGACCAGTAAAAAAAAATTTTTTTATTTGTAAAAAAAAAAAAAAAAAAATTATTTTCATTTAATTTCAGTTGTTGTGAGATTCACGACGCCTGCTACGGCTATGTGCAAGAGAAGGCGGATTGCTGGTCGAACACAATAGCCACACTCGTCGTTGAAAACTACAAATACACCGCGACAAACGATTCTATTGAATGCGGTAAGTCGTCCATAAATTAAAACGATAAAAACCAAATTTTGACATTTTGTGAATTTCGTAGATAAAGAAAACTCAAAATGCAGTCAGCTCGATTGTATATGTGATAAATCCTTATGTGAATGTCTCAAAGCTTTCATTCATCTTTACAATGCTAGAAATCGAGGTTAACGTGTTCTAAAAATCGAATTCCACAAATTGTGATAATTACTTTAGGAAAATCTACAAATTTTGCAACACCGGACGAAATGAGAGGAAATATTTCACAAATGTCATTTAAAATCTATTTTTGATTTATTGTTTTAATTTAAAAATATCAATTGATGACTCGGTATCTTTTCGATTGCGAAATAATTCAAATAAAAATGGAATAAATGCGTCACAATGTGTTTACAAACCATAAAACTACTCGAAATTTGTAAACAAAGCACAAATTCACATTTTATTTGCGTTTAATTACAAAATTTGTCACGCTTGAAGTTTGGATTTGGTGGAGTAAGCGAAATACCAAACTAAAAGTGACACAACTGCAGCTAGCAATTCGCTCTGCACCCAAGGACCGTTGTACGTTCCCTGAATATGTAAAATAAAAATCAATAAAACATAAAAACACAAAATTTTATCAATTTTACCGCATGATTAATCGTAACGACAAATAACGGAGTTATGTTTGAAGTTTCTTCGCCATTTCTCTGCGCCTGTTGACATTTTATTATAAATTTTCACATTAATACATCATTTTTTGAATTATTTTTACACAATACCTTTTTTAATGAGGAATAACCATCTTCATCGTAAATTCTCACTTCGCGATCTCCCGACGAAGCTTTTCCAATTTCCTCCGTCCAGCTGACTTGGTGTTTGTTGTTTTCTTGCGATTTGGTCACTGGTAATAATTTGCCACCGATGTCGGCATGTAGGTTGATGTTCTATTAATTGAAATAAATTATCAGAATAAATATTTGGTCATTTTATGATTTTATGATTTTACAGTTCAATTACCTGCACATGATTAGCACAAGTGAAAGTGAATTCAGCGATGAAGCCGATGTTTGAAACGACTGTTGCGTCTGTTGTTGTGTATGATTCGAATTTCACGTCGGGCGAGGTGCATTTTTCAGCTAGAATAAAAATTAATTTAAAAATTAATCATATAGGCTCATAGAATTATTCCACGTGTACAAATGTGAGACACCGGTTACGAAAAACTTATTTTTTTAAGAAAAATACACAAACGTTCACTTTTGCATTTAATGTATGACGTAGACTTAGAAAAATATTTAACTGCTAATTTTAAAAATAAATTTACAAACCTGCAACTGCATAGATCACTACGAGAAAAATAAGAGAACATGGAATTTTAAAGACAGCCATTTTGCTGGTGGAAACGACGCTCTAGTTCTGATTCACACATTTCTCACTAGTAGACATCAGTAGACGTTCTTTATCTGGTCACGTGACTAATCACATTTTTGATTTTTTGTGGTTGGACATCGCACCGTGAAACTTCGTTATGGAAATGGAAATTATCAACCAATTCGGCTCCTAATTAGGTAATATTCCGCACCGAAATTGCAAATTCTTCAAAATTCCAAATTTAAATTCGTTTTAAACAACCATAACGAGGTTTTACAAGCGAAATGAGACTTAACGTTCTTTGTTGCATTAATGATGACATTGACACAATCAGAAGTTCCGAAATTTATAATAAATTTCACTAGAACTTATGAGATTAAGTTTTCAATCTAAAATGCGCTCGACTTAAGTTTCATTGTCAGTCGATGATGAGTTAAAGGCGAATACTAACGGCTTGAAATTTCGATTTCGCTGTGATGACTTTAACATACCAAACTCTGAGACAAATTATAAACAATGGATTCTTTACTATAAAATCACATGACATGGAAATGATGCATTATACAAAAAATAAATAAATCAACGCTTAATAATCTTGCGCTGCTGTTACATCTCCGACATATTCACAAATTGAATCGTATTCCAATTTGACGATTAATCTATCGCGAAGTAATTCAACGGTCGCTACACACTTGGATTTATCTCGGTCCAATATTTCTCCCAACTGCGAAATAAATAAATTTTGTAAAACAAAATTCTGATTTCATTTATTTTCTAATAAAACTTACTTCGCCGTTATATTTGCCAGAAATAACCATCACATGAGCTGGATTGTGTCTTGGGACAATAGTTTCTAGCCAACTTTGAGAGATACCTTCAAAAATAAAATATATTAATAAATATCCAGTAATTTAAGACAACATTTATACCGTCTAAGTATCGACCATCGCCCATTCTGCAAACACATGAGTTTACGTCCGCCACATCATCGATAACGAGCTGAAAATATCATTTTAACATTTTAAAACGTTAATTTTTTAACTTAAAAAATATAAAAATACCTTTGTGTTGAAATATTTGCCTTTTTTGAACTTTTTATCGACAAACCTCACTCTTAAAAATGGTCGCACCCACATTTTCTTCGACGAACTTCTTTCGTAATCATCTTCACTTTCGTCACTACAAAATAAACAAACTAATAAGCTTCTAGACAATTTTTGAAAAACATTTTCTATTACCTTTCATCTGATTCGTATTTATTTAAATCACTTTTCTTTTCTTTCCTTTCGGGAGAACTTCGATGTTTCCTGTGTTTCTGTCTTTCATTAAACTGTTCTTCGCTTTTTGCTTTAACTTTTGCATACTTTTCACTATCTGAAACACACAAAAAAACAATAAAATAAGCAAAATACTTTTCCAATAATCATCCTTACTTATAACTTTAGCATTTTCCTTGAATTCAGCTGCCGAAACCCAAATCACTGAGTATTCAGACACAGAAACGCAATTCCCTCCAATAGCCAATTGAACATCGAATCTCGCCGTATCAGAATCGACTTTTTCGATCTTTCCGTACAACCCTTTGTGAGTTCCGGACTGCATTTTCACGCACGAACCCTTAACCAAACTTTCCTTCTCGTTTTCTTTATTAAGTTGTTCAATCGCTCTCTTCTTTGCGGCATTAACGTCGGCACCCAATCCCAATCCTTTCGGCCGGAAAACAGGTTCAATTGGATTAACAATTCTATAATAAAAAATGAAAAAACGAAAAATTAAAAAATTATAAATTTTCATTTAAAATAAAATGAATTACAGTTTATTCGTATTTCCAATCGGGTCACCGGGTTTCCATCCCATTCCTCGCAACATCGCGTACCCAAACTCTTCGACGGGAACTTCGTCGTAATTAGTAGTAGACTAAAACAAAACTAAATTTAAAAAAACATCCATTAAATTAATTAAACACGAATTAATTACCTCATCGGCAAATCCAGTCAGATCCAATTTTTCATTATCTAATTTATTATTTTTTAAATACATTGGAATTGATTTGTTTCCATCCGTTGTTTTCACATCCACGTTCCCATTTGCTTCCATACATTCTAAAATGAAAAATAAACAAATTAGTCGTTAAATTTCATTCCATTTCATTAAATTTCATTAAAAATTCGTCGATTTTACCTTGAATAATCTCACGTGCAGCTTTTGCGTCCAAACTGTCATCTGCATTCGGTTCTTTAACCGTACGTCTCAATTTGTTCATTAAAATTAGCGGAATCGCTAATTCTCTTTTCACCGCTTTTGGTTTGACACTAAGAAAATAAAATGTTGATTTTAAGTTTACAATTTCACGATTTGTAATTGATATTCTCACCTATTGATTTCATTTCTTTCTATTGAAGTTATAAAATCAGTATTCGATGATTCTCTTTTCCCCGATTTTGATTTGACGCTACGAGAAAATAATGTGTTGATTTTGAGCTGACAATTTGTATTTAATATTCAATATTCTCACCTATTGATTTCTTTTCTCCCTACTGATGTTATGAATTCAGTATTGTCCTCTTCATAGTTAGTATTTCCATCCTCAAAGTTTGTGTTTGTTAATTTCTTATCATGTTTCTTCGAAAACCCAAACGACACGGTTTGTTTTCCAGCCATGTTGTTACAACGACAAGATGACGCATTGACTGATGACGTATTACGGAACTCCCAGATGTACGGAAGCTTACTTTTCCAGATAGCCATGAAGCGCCGCCGCGCGGCAAATTTGAAATAAAATAAGCGCTATAAATCCAAATAACAGGATTTGTTAGCCATAAATTATTAAAATATGAAACACTTGTAATTTCTAGATGAAATTACAAATTAAATATATTTTAGCTTATAAAGCAATGAGAAAAATTTCCACAATATAACAGAAAATACATTAATTACAAATAAATATGGAATAAAATACAAATAAATATTAAATAAATATCAAATAAATTATAAATAAACTCAAAAAATTACATAGTTATTATATTGTCCCACCACCACCCCCTAGTGTTTGTCATCACTAGGTCCACAATATAACAGAAAATATATTAATTACAAATAAATATGGAATAAATTACAAATAAATATTAAATAAATATCAAATAAATATTAAATAAATATCAAATAAATTATAAATAAACATCAAATAAATATTAATGTGATACTTGTGAAAAACCATTAATGTGATACTTGTGAAAAACCATTAATGTGATACTTGCTACGAGTAAACTTATACTACTACTGCAGACGATGAACACAGACCAAACCCTACAAAGCCTATCCTACAAAGCCTATTTTATAAACGACATGAACGAGGTGCGCACCACAACCATAATGAAAAGGAAATGCCTCAACCATCATATATTCAAAATGAATGAAAAATCGAAACAAAAGTCTTCCCAAAGAAGCACTAAAACCAGAAGAATTAAAACTATTTCAAAAAAGTCTTCATGAAATTGACTGGACCCGTGCATCAACTTCTTCCATAAACTGTACAAAAATAAACTCATTACACGCAACACACGAGTATTTATGTGGTTCAATAACCTTTCAATTGATTTTCCGATGAAAATTGTAGCCAATTGTCCTTCTGTCTATTCCAAATGAGTCTGTTCGTAACAATTTACCGCTTTAAATAAGTTTGTTGTTCATTTTTCCATTTAACCGTCGATGGAATTGGGAAGTGTCTCGATATATCGAGAGTAAATTTCACCTGCAAATTTATTCACTGTTATATACCAACAACTAATTCTATGTTTTTACTTGCCACTGCAACTTTCAGATTCATTTTCTTTCCTCTGGCTGTCTTTGTCTCATTTTGAGCAGAAATCCAATGCAAATTCATCGTTCTGTATTCCCACATCAATGCAGAAACGTTGGCGAATACTAAATTAAAAATATCATACTGTCAAAAATTCCAATTACTTTCAACCTGATATTTCATTCCCGTTCCACACCCCACAATCGTATGACCCTTATGTTCCCTGATCCCATTCCATGATGAGTCCCGATCCGTGCTTGCCACACAATCACTAATTGCAAGAATTGATTACTAGTAATCAATTCTTGCTAATTGCACATTCGTTATCATCCACAACGTTTTTCCATATTCTCACGGCTCCATCATCCGAGCTGAACAAAAGCAACATTCGCGTCAGTTTTGGGTTGTTGGTTAGCAAATAAGTCAACCGCGCCCCTTGTTCCCAATTCCAAATCCTTAAAAATTAAAAAAATAAATTAAAACTAAGTTACCTTAAGAGATGGGCTCAAAAGGTTAAAATTTGATGAGCAAAGAAATATTTGCGTTGCAGTTTATAAACACATCGTCCAGGCATCCGTACACTACAAAATAAATTAAGAATTAACAATCTGGCTTTATTATAAAAATTATAAAATTAAAAAACAAATTAATTCAAACCTGAAGAACGATTGGTAGTTGTTCGGGTGGACTTCGAACGT
>JAQIXT010000983.1:0-20699 GCA_034700445.1 Stenotaenia linearis | reverse complement strand
TTCTGTAATTTTCAGTTCTGATGATGCCGACGATATTAGCGTAACCTGTCATAAACAGTGTACTTCGAATGACATTATATGCATGCTAAATAACACCAATTCAATCACCCATCAGTTTACAAGTCGCCCTTCTTTTCCTGTTTTGAATGAAGCGCTCACAATTGTACAAATGAAGGCCATTGTCAAGGATGACGTTCAGAGCGATTTTTATGTCGATATTAAGCTTGAACCTGGAGTTTTTAATTATCTTTTTGATATTGTTTCTAATAAGGAGGAAGGTATGCGATATTTATATATTTCGTCGAACTATATAATTTTTATTTCTTTTTTTCAAGGGGCTTTGCGGTTAATTTCTCCTGTAACCGGTCCAGTGATTATTGAACTTCGAATTGTTATGAAGTTAATTGTTCATTCTAATATTGTGGCATCTAAACATTTGATTTTCGTTCACCTGGACATAGCTGAACATCGGTTTTGAAATATTTTTTTTTTCTAAAATTTTGTATTTTTCCACAGAATTTAATTGAAATTCAATCTTTTTGCTTCATGATCAGTAATTAACACCACTGATTAATTATGATTTATGTATCATTATTTCGTAATCATGAAATATTGATGAAATGCAATATTTTAAAAATGTGGTGTGGAAACGGATGTGAAATTCAGTATGTGATAAAAATAACAATAAATGGAAGAAAAAAAACTGTTTTGTTGCGTTTTGTTTTGCTTTTTTACAACCGAGTAAGCTATTGGCAAATATTATGCAATTTGTGACGTCGACATGAAGCTTTAAATGTCACTTCTGGCGCAGTCCCATCTGGTTGAAAGCTGATAGTATTGAGCACGAGCATGAATGATGTAAGTTCTGGAAACGTCATAGTGACGTGTACACACCTCCGTTAAGTCCGGTCGAAATACTTCAGAGAGATCAAATTGTCAGTTGCATCATTTTGAGCAAGAGAAATCATAATCAAATAATTTAAGTCGCACAAGACGATTTTAGTTTCTCATTAATAAATTAGTTTCGAGATCGCGAAGGAAATATCAGCGACTATAATCGATATTTTAATCAATCATCTCAAATTTAAAAAATACGCTTAAACAGCAATTAAATTTATACTTTTTATCAACAAAATAAATGTACTTTTTCCTCACGAATAAAGATAAAATTAAAAAAACAACATTTTGATATAAACAAAATTAATTTCGCGGAAATCGATAAAATTCTGAGAATCGACTTCGAGTAATCGATACGCACAGTGCATTTTCCGGTTGTTAGCCAGCCGGCTTTCTCTGATTGCTTTCTGCGCCTGCCTCCATTCTTGTCACAGTCGACAAAATTTGTCTCGATCGTTTTACTTGCCATTCAACTTACAGAAGAGGTTAAGCAACGATGAGTAAGGGATGCGAGTGGAGTATCAGGAATATCACTGCTAAATATTTTTCAATTCCAATTGAAATTGACAACGAGAGGCGAATCTCATCGCAACTAGTTCCCAAATTCAAACTCGTAGTTCGCCATTGGACGACGTTGTTGAGGCTGCCGGACTAAATTAACGAGTTTTAGGCGTGGTAAGCATAACTATTCAAATCACCTAATTTCAAGTTGGGAAATCAAGTTAACTATTCATCGCCGTCGATCCTTTTCTTGCGCTTCGGATTTCAATGTGGCGGACGACGGCTGTTCACAACTGACGTTTTGTCTGCTTCTTCAAAATCATATCGATTTCATTTACGTACGCATCAAATCATTATTTAAGTTATAATTTGGCTTAGATGATACAATTTCTTTGTTTTTTATTAATTTATTTACGTATTCACTAGTTTTCTTTACACAACCCAATTTTAATGCATTCTGGTTTCCACATTGTTAATTGAGGAGTGGCTCGTGAAACACCTGACAGCTAATTAAATCTAATTTTCACATGTTGTATGCGTTAGTTCAAAAGGTTTTACGGTTAAGAGTGGCTCACGTTTGTTTATACTTTACCGCACATTTCCCAGTGAGTCATTTCCTTGAAGTTACGTGAATCACGACTCAAGTAAGAAATTCACTAAGAATTGTAGCATTGCGAATAGCCCTTCTATACTAGCGTGGAATGGGCTTCGTTCAATACCAGTTGGTGTCATACACGTGTTGCACGTGGAAAGTGGCCTTCGAGGAAAATAATCCATAAATACTCAAATTTTATAAATTTCATAAAGATTTTAATTTTGGTAAAAAGTGGAACGTTTTTATTGACATAAAAAGTTAAAAACATGTTTATATTTTCTAATACCGTATCTTGTTTTGTTTATTTTTTCAGAATTTTTATTATTATCTCAATATAGCTATACGACCTGGATCAAAAAATTTGCGATCTCAAAATTGTCCGGATTTTATTTTTTTTTAAAATCCTGGAAGTCGACTCTTCACACAGCAGTCCACTGGATGTGATTGGTAAGATTTTTTAAATTTTTTTTCTTTTTAATGTATAATGTTACTTTATTTTGGCCATCTGTTGGCATAAAAAATGAAAATTTCATTTTTCGATGAATTACTATGGGTTGGTCTGAAAGAATCGGTTGTGAGCTTATCATTGAAACTTGATTCTGCATTCTTAGAACTAGTCCTAGTTTTTTTTTTTTTCTTTTTAAATATGAAAGGATTGATATAACAAGCGGTGTTTGGTATGGTATAGTTGTTTGAAATAAGAAGAAAGTAATTTTAGGATCGCAAATTGTAAGTTTACAAGGGTATTACGTTTCTATTTTTGATATAATAGTTTATTCACCATAAACAACGCAAAAAAACATTACTTTTACGGTTTTAAAAACTTTCCGGTAAAATTTCTGAAATGTAATTTTATACCAAATGTTTATAATTCATTTAATTATTGTGAATTTTTTAAAATCTAATTTTTTTTCCCCACAAACATGTTATTCGCTGGTAATAAATTAAAAACATATTGCTTTTACTCGATAACTATAATTAACTTAAACATTTCGTAACCATGACTTGGTTGTTTCTGACCTTTCAGGTATTTACAGGTCAGTTACATTATTTATTAGTTTCTAAAAATATTTTCTTTTATTAAAAGAAAGAAAGAAAAAAAAAAAAAAAAAAAAAAAAACAATATCGTGGGGGGAAAATAAAGTAAATAGAAAATGGCGGCACACGAAATGTAACCAATGGGATGAAGCATTGGAAACTATAGCAACAAGGTTAACGTCGTCATAGAAACCATTTTGGCACAATTCCCAAATTCACTGACGCAGATTTGAAGTGCTTGTGCGGCCATGTAGGGCTTGTTGTTGCCGTCCTCAGCTCGGCTTTTGCGACGAATTATTTCGCCTATATATGTCTGAGCTGAATTGATCAGTATTATCCGCATTGATTTTTGGTCAATGGATTTGGCGTTTACTTTTATATCATCATTTTCAAACACACATTTACTCGGATCTTTTTCCGAAATGGCTCTCTCCTCCATCATCGGCATTCCCAAGATGAAGGAGAGGGTGCAGATGATTTTAGCAGTGAGTATTTTCTCATCAAATCGTGACTTTTACTTTTATTTTATAATGGTAATGTGTTTTTCGAGTACGGATTGTAATTTCCGAGTGTTTAATGATGCGAGATGTTCAAGTAGGAGGAAAGCGAAAGGTCAAAAGTGAATTTAAAATTTTCAACTTTTTATTGTGATTTTTAATCACATTTTGGTTAGACTTACTAAGATTAATTGGGAAATTATGTAGATCGGATATCATTAGTCGTTTTTAACACATGGTTAATGGTGCAGGGAACTGTTAGTGGAATCTAGAGAATTCTGAAAATTTATTTAAGCGGAAAAACAGTCGTTGGGGTGAGAAAACAAGTTGGGAAAAATATTTTTATTGACGAGAAACTAAAGTCAACAGTCTGGATCTATAAAGGAATTTTTAAGGTAAAATAATTCCCACCTATGACAAATGTTGAAAGAAATTGGTACAGTGACGTTAACCCGAATCTTTTACGTCTTTAGACTCCTTTATTATCAGTACGGCAAATATTGATTTAGACTTTTAGACCTTGAGTTGATAAATGAAATTTTCAATGAAATTTGTGAACTTTAGAATCCTACGTTTATCTACCACGCTCTTCCTACACGTGTGGGAAGTTAACTCGAATTCAAATTGTAATTTGAATATCGCTAGGAAACAGTCAAAATTTTTACGTAATATTTTATGTAAGATTTTTCTGGAACAACAATTTAAAAAAATTTTGTTTTTAGTAATTATAAGTTCATCATCATCCAGAAAGTATAGAATTTCAGTTTTGATTTGAAAAATTTGATCTACAGTAACATCATCACATTAATTAGGAATTTTTTTGATTAAAAAAAGCAAAAACCGGGGAAAAAACTTGGCTTTAATCCCACCCTAATATATTAAGTACCATACTTGGGCTGTTTTGGCGCTGGTTCCAAATTTATTATAAAAAAAAAAAAAAAATAAAGAGAAAAGAATGACAAAAGAAATGCTTCGATTTGGTCATATATTATTTATGGGCTTATTCGTCTTGATAATACTGTAGTCATTTTGGCGCAAATGTATGGGAATAAAGTAAAGACGGTTAAAAATGACTTATTGATTTGAGGACGAAGCGAGTGAGACAGAAGGGGAAGATGGTTGCTCTTGGCAACAGCTACACGTGTGTGGAAAGTTATTCTCTGGTAAATGGGTTGAAGAAAGTTCCGACTGAATACAAATTACGTAAACATTTTTATTTTTAATTTCTAGACTTGCAATTAATGATGGCACTTTTTGAGCGTGATATTAATTTTTAAAATTATTCTTTTTAGCCATTTCGAGTCGGGAGTGTTCCTGCCTTAATTCCGTTGGTAAATTCGAGCGGTGAATCAGAGACGATGAAATTGTGTCTCCCAAACGACAGCAAAATGTTGACAACAAGCCAATCGGCAGTGAGTTTGGTTCCTATGGTTCCGTTTTTGGACCCCGAGGTAATAATCAAATAAAATAAAATAAAATGAAACTTAACATTTCCTAGCAATGAATTTGGAATATTGCTTTGGGATAATTTATTTTTTTAACTTATTATTATCCGAATTGTAGATCAAAGTAAATGTGCCGGAAATGTTTATTGATTCCCAATTATGTTGTTTATTTGTGTTTTTGAATAGATTTCACATTTGCAGAAGAAATAAATTTTTTTCTTTTGCAATGTCAGGTGGCACAATCATTCTTGGAGAATTCTACATCGACAAATTCACTCATTCCTCGTGAAGATGTGGCTGAAGCGCAGGATAAACTGGAAGACGAAGACGATCTTCGCACGAATGTGGGCACCGAAGTGGACGAGAGTATGATAAAAATGGCCCTACAAGTGTGTTTCCCCTTCATGATCGCTGGTTTCGGCATGGTTGGGGCAGGGATTGTGTTCGATAAAGTGAAGGTGAGCTTAGAAAAAATTCGATACTTTTTTTTTCGTGTTGTTGATTAGTAGGGGTTGTGATTTTAAATTTAATGTGAGGAATGTTAGAAAGCTAAAATTTTGCAGATGTGGAATTAATGGCGCTAAAACTCGAATCATTCTTAGGACTGGGATGTGTTTCAAGTTGTGGAAGAAGTGATAGTTTTAGTTCCTCCCCTCCTCGGGTTGAAAGGAAATTTGGAAATGACCCTGGCCTCCAGATTGTCAACTCAGGTAAGACTGAATCAGTAAATTTCATTTACATTTTGCTTAAAACTTTTCTTCACACATTTCAGGCTAATTTGGGGAATATGGACAACACAGCTAATCAGTTGAGCCTGATTGGAGGCAACTTAGTATTAACCCAAGTAATTTTATTTTGTTTTTTGACTCTTTTCTCTTATTGATTATTTTATTATTTTATTTAAACAGTGTCAAGCAACCGTAGTTGGCTTTTTGGCTTCTATTTTTGCTGTGGTCCTAGGGTGGGTTCGGCATAGTCGTTTTGATATCTCGCAAGCCCTTTTACTTTGCACTAGCAGTATTATTACCTCCTCCATCGCCAGCCTTGTGTTAGGTGGAATCATGTCGTTGGTTGTACTTTTATCTCGGAAGTGTAACGTTGATCCGGACAACATAGCTACGCCCATCGCAGCTAGTCTTGGCGATTTGACCACAATTGCCATTTTAGCAGGGGTAGCGTCGATGTTTTTTCAAGCGATTGGTAAATCTAGTGTTCTGTAATTCTTCGATTAGAGGCCGTCCTCTTGCTAGTCTTTCTTTGTAAATTACTAACAAAAAGAGTGCTCGCAGATATTCAAATTTTCAAAGAAAAGAAAGCCCCACGAATGAGTCAACTACAATTTTTGTTGAGCTCATTTTGTTTTAAAGAAATTCACTTTAATAGACTTTAGGGTCAACTTGTTTTAATGAGCCAGATAAAATAACAATTGAGCCAAAAAGTTCATTCAATGAGCTATTTTCAATGAATGATAAAACTGACATTTTTGGGTGGGCTTTCTTGGTTTAAGAGCCAACTAATTGTTAGATGTGTCACGAGACCTTCCTTTGGGCCTTTTGTGCTACCTTACGACGTTAATTCACTGTCAATTCGACGCAAAGTTAATTCGATGTACTGTTGACATAAATACAGGGTCAATTCGACATAAAGTCGACACCAATTCAATACGATGTTAATTAGACGCAAAGTCTACGTCAATTTGATGTAAATTCGATGTAAAGTCAACGTTAACCTACGTGAGGACCCACGAACGGGACAATAGCCTTGAAGTATGATGAGCCAGACAAAACAAATAATGAGGCCAAATAGCTCAAAATTTTTGATTGAGCTCATTAAGTCTTAAATTCACTTTTAATAGATTTTTGGACTTTTTAGACAGACAACAAGTAAAGCCCCCCCCCCCAGTTCGGCTCATTCAGCTCATTCAAAATAATATTTGAATCAATCGTCTCAAAACTCAGGGCTGGAATTATAGGACCAACTTAACAGACATGTTCAGAGACTAAACTTTGAGCGTTGTGGGCTCTACATGTTAGTAATTCGACATGGAGTCGACGTCAATTCATGGTAAGATGTAGTATATCTACATTGGCCCAGAAGCCTCAAAGTTTTGTGTATGGCGTTTACGTTGGCCCTAAAATCAAAATTCTAAATTAAAAGAAAATCATCCTGTAATAGTTGCAATAAAAACTTAATTTGAGGAATAGAAGGTGCGGCTTTTAATCGAAGGCAATATGGTATTTTTAAAATTAAAAATGGTGAATTAATTATTGCTATCTTTTCAGATAATATGTATTGGATGGGTCCTCTCATTATTATTCTTTTTCTTTCGTTTATTCCAATTTGGGTTGTTTTGTCACATCGAAATTCATTTACTCAAGAAGCACTGAGAAAGGGCTGGACACCTATTATTTGTGCCATGATCATTAGTAGGTTAGTATATTCATTTTTTTACTTCAATTCTTGATCTAAACTCTTAAATGCACTTGTAGTGTTGGCGGAGCCATCGGTGATTTGTCAATAACTATGTTTAAGATCTTTGCTGTGTTCCAACCTGTTGTAAACGGTAAAATTGAGTTGAAAGTAAAAAATAGAAAAACTAATAAAACTTAATTATAAATAATAGGTGTTGGTGGGAATTTAGTTTCCATCCAAGCCAGCAAAATTTCTACATCACTTCATAAGGAATGTGAACTCGGTGCACTTCCTCCTTCACACCCTACCCTTTGCATTAATCCCTGCTCAGTTTTCTTTGGCAAAGGTAAGATTGTCTAATCTCGTGAAATATAAAATTACTAATTGATTTTTTAAATTTATTTTGCGTTTCTTCTTTAGGTACCCACGTTAAAAGTGTTCGTGTCCTTATGGCGATGACTATCCCTGGTCATTTAGTTTTTCTTTTTACCATTCGCTACATTGAAAACCTTAATTTATCCGCAACTTTCGTCTTTCTTTACATCTTAGCTGCATTTATTCAAGTTGCTCTCTTAATGATCACAGCTTCATACATTGTTTATTGGTTTTGGAAGCATCGGTTGGATCCTGACAATAATTCTATTCCTTATTTAACTGCACTGGGAGATTTTTTAGGAATTGGTCTTTTGACTTTGGTTTTCCTCTTTTTAAAGGCGATTAATGATCATCCAACTAAGCTAAAGAAATAATTATTATTATTGATTATTTTGGGAAATTTTATTTTTTTCTTAAACTACCAAATATTTCCTTTTTTGATAATTTTCATATTTCATTATTTACTGATAGATCACTATTCCAATTGTGTGACCATGATTAATTTATCACTAAAAATTGATTTTTTTCCTTATATTTTGATATTAATGAATTCAGTTGAATGACTATTGTCACAACTTTAGTTTTAGGTTCAAATATTAGTAAATGAAATGTTTATTTTAGGTATTTATTTGGATGCCAAGTTTTTGCTTTTTCTGGAAGAAAGATAAACTAAATGGGGTTAGAACGAGTTAAATAATAATAAAATCACCAATAACTACTCTAATTCCATGTGATAGAAGCTTTTTCCATATCATGTTACTATAAAATTCGTCTAGTTTCCATCAATTTTTGTTTTTTATTGTTATTTATAAAATTGTATACTTATTTTTTTTAAGTATTATTATTTAAGGGCTTATGTTACTTTTTTTGGACAATTTACTTAAGAGGAATCTCAAAATCTAAGTTTATAATTCCAAAAATTTCTTTGTAAGTTTAGAGATTTGGTTCCTTTCATTCGATTTTTGTGTGTTAAAGTGGTGTGATCCTAGTTTTAATTAAGTAAGAATTGGTGTTGGAACCATAGCAACAAAACACGATTTCGTCCAATGAAACCGAATCAGTATTGAAGATCTCTATCCCTTTCATGCCTTAGATGATTTAAACAATTACATTTGAAAAGTTTGTGGTGTAAAGAATAATAAAACTGTAACTGTGTTTACTTTTTTTTTGAATCATATTAAGGTATACAACTGAAATCTTAAAATATTATTTTTGTTCACTAAAATTTAAATTGATGTAATAATTTTTGAAATGACATTCCTGATAGAATTCCATGACCTAAGTTGCTTTGGTTTGGAAAATGAACTATAAATTTGGTGCTATAGGAATAAATTTCTCAATGATAACGCAATACGAAATAAAAACCAAAGTGTATTGTTCATCCAAAGAATCATAAATAAAAGTGACTATTTAGTTGACATAATTTTATGTTTCTTCGATTAGTTTATTTTTTACAACACTTTCGTCCTCGCTAGTTCCGCTTTCACTATCTGATGATAAGGATTCGGATTCTCCAGAATATTGAAATAATGATAAATTCTATAATAATAAGTTAAAATAAAAAATTATATTATTTACACATGATTTGCAAAAGATACCATTTCTATGTAACTTTCATCATCACTGACGTGTTCCATATTCACTTCATCTGGTGCTACTTTTAGTCTCTTACGGAGACTTTCATCTGCTTCTTTCATTTGAGGTAAGAAACATTTAATTCTATCAAGAACTAAAAAAATAAGAACATTTATAATTTACACGCTTAGTAATATTTGGTAATATAGCAAAGTCGTGTTTCTTTTCACGGCATCTTTTTAAATATTTAAATATCCAGCTCCTTCATTTACATTCCCACAATGCCACCCGACAAAAAAAATAATTTAAAATAAATAAAATAGAAAGACATCAGTAAAATAGATAAGAGATAATTGTAAAAGTGTTTTGCGAGCCAGGGTCCGGTAATAAGGGCCGGAATCCCCGGTACTAAAATATGACAACACTACTTACCAGAACTTTCAGGTAACCTGACAATTTTATGGGGTCGTTTATTACTTTCTTTTAAATTCAAGCAAGGAATTCCATCTGAAATTGACAATTTGACATTAAACTTCGACCGTATACAAATGCAAATTACCATACCACTTAAATTTTTGTTTTCAAGGCTTAATAAATCTGTAGACTTTGTCTGTGGTATCTTTTTCTCTTTCGATTCATGTTTTTCTGGCATTTCCACGTGTTTACCTTCTCTGAGATCCATGCCACCTCGTGCTCGTCAAAACGTACCTGATGAATCACAAATAACGACAAGTACAACTTCAGTGATGCCGTCTGATGTTGAATGACATAAAGTTGAAATTAGAAAAAATTTGGAGCGTCATAGATTAACATAACCTTTTCCGGCATGATGGCGGTCTCGGCCTAGTTATTTGAGTCGCGAATGAACTAATAATGTGCTAGTTTAAATAAGATAAATTTAGTCGTCTCCAACATTATTTTTCCAGTTAGTATCACGGACGAAGGCATATGTTTGACGTCATTGAAGGTAATTTTTTCGATAAGATTAAGAGATTTAATCTACAATTGCATAACAAATTGTTTATGGTTTATGTGGTTTATCACTATTTGATGGATAAAAGCAACAGCGTACACGTGGTACTTTTTTTTCCTTCTGTAGTAATATCTCAGATTAATTTTGGTATTACTACACGTGGGTATTAAAAAGTAAATTTTCCGACTAATTTACTTTCAGATTTGTGATGTTATAAAACTTTTTCCTTCAAATGTTTACTTCAAATATAAAAGTTCACAGCTGTTCACTTTTATTTGTTGATTAGTTTTTTTTACGTTTGTTTTTTGTGATTATAATATTTAAGTAAACGTATTTTGCGTCAACTATGGTAATTCAAACTGAATTTGACAGTTGATGTTCCGAACAGATTCGTTTGAAAGAACTGAAAATCAATGCAAGTTGCATTTATAAGATTTTCAATTTTCAATTACATAAGAGGAAATAAAATTGTTCGTTAGCTTTTAGTTGATTTATCTGTCTACACGTTGTTTAATCATGTCCAGACAGTAGACATTCGAATAAATCAAATTTTTTTTTAACTTGTAAATATTTTTTAACTTTATTTACTTGTTTCTAATTTTAAAATGTTTGTCATTCGATTTGTCATGTCTGCAGCTTTTCTTTTGTGTCGGAGATATTATTAATGTCTATATCCGTTTACAATATTTTCCAACACCAAACATTTCCTATTGAAATTGTGGATTTTATTTACGAGCCGAGAAAACTTATTTTGAAAGCAGCCTAACGCAGCAGGAATTTTTACAATGTCGTTGAGCTTAAAAACAAATCCATAAGCTCAGTAGTTCAGAAACATAACCGTGAACTGTTTTCCTATTTTAAAATTAAACTTGTATCACTTTCACCTAAAATTAATATTAACAGATCCGCTCTTACAACATAACAAGCTTTAAGAGATGCCGAATAAATTTTTCAGAGTGAAATTAATTCATATATCCTGTTCTTTGAGCCGATGCTGTCAAAGATTTCCATTCGTATAAAATTCTATTCAACTTACATAACTATCTAGAATAGAATATAAATTGTAAAATTTTTCGTTCTTGGAGACGACTCCATGACTTGGATACATGTAATTCTAATTTCCCATCGTTTAATTTTATATTTATTTATTTTTTCGTTTTGTCATATTTTCTTTTCTTTTATTCTTTTTTTTTTTTCTTTTTTTTTTTTTATAATTCAAATTTATTTTTTTTATGGGCTTTAAAGGGATGAAAGCTGTCTTTGTCCTTAATATTTTCTCTTTGCTCCCTTGGGTTATAAACCGAATTAGCCGCTGCCTGTGTCACTAGGATTTGTTTCCTGATAGGTTTTTGGTCTTCTTGTAGTTTGTGTCAAGAGCTAAAGAGATTTGGATAGCTTGCATGATAGTTTGACTTTGAATATTTACAATTTATAAAAAGAGAAAGATTTTTTCTTTTCATTCGTTTGCTTTATTTTAGGCTAATTGAAGTCTAGACGCAGGAATCTACATTACAGGTATAATTAAGTTAGCTTCTGATCGCATTAGATTGTGAGAAAATAACTATATACAATTTGATGTTGTAAAATACTAATTTTTGAGACAAATTAATGATCAGCTATGGTGGACGGTTGTTATTGTTGTTAACACTGAATTTTTTCTTTGGGTACAGGGATTTTTACATCAACTTTCGAAGTTTTATCATGAGTGAGTATTTAAAATTTGAAAATTTTTGTTATTTCTTTTGTTTTTGCTGGTAAAATGATACAATGTGGCATCATCCCACATTCTAATTGGAGAACGAATCAAAGGTTCAGAACTAAAAATACTTGGACGCTAGTTAAAAAAAAAACTTCCCTTGTCTTATCAAAAAAACGCTTAACCTTTCTCAATTGGCTGGTGTTACTAGCCTAATTTCTTGATCTAGAATTTTTCGTTACAGTGTCTTCTGTAAATTTGTTTAATTTAAAAAAAGTTGATAACTTAATTATTTTATTTGTTTATTTTTCAAGTGTGGAACTTTAGTTTGTGCTCATTCTTAACATGCAACAAGACGAAAAGCCACCAAGTATTGACTCGTTGTTATCTGAATTGAGATCTACAAACGAATTAAGAAACCGGTTAAAAGTGATTCCCTCTTCGATGGTACCAAAAACGGACCGAGATGATGATGAAGAGGAGGAGGAAGAGGAAAAGTTGGATCAAAATGGTGACATGCAGGAACATTTGTTGCCTTATACTAAAAGGTCATCCATTATTTCCATTGGACGCAAGTTAGTCCACAATGGGGCAACCCCGAACTTTGAAAGTGTTGATAGAGAGGAACTGGAATTACAAATCGTTGATGGGTACCATCACGGTAAGATTCAACCGTTGTGTTTGCGTGATAAAAGTGAAGAACGAGATGCATCTGTAAAAGCATCAAAAACTAGTATCAGCACACCTGAAGAAGCAGCATGGAGCATAGCTTTACAAGTCTTCATTCCATTTCTTATTGCTGGTTTTGGAATGGTTGGTGCTGGAATTGTTTTGGATATAGTTCAGGTAACTATTGAAATTAAAGTGTTTGTAATGATATTCTAAGAATAATTTCAGTTATGATTAACCAGTTGATATGCAGTTTGGGCATACTAAAGGAAATTCTTTTATTTTATGCTAATCAAGAAAGAATAGTTCTGTCTAAACATTGTAGCAATTATTTCTGTTTTAGAAATTTATTAACCTTTTTATTGCTTTTTAAAGTTTTTTTTGGAAGCATTTATGGTGTAATTCAAGTGTTTGAAAAAACTTTATTTAAATTTAGTGATGGAACTCTGCTGGCTACCTCCGGCTATTTCCAGTTCTTAGACCATTAGCACGTGTAAACAAATTCATTGTACTACAACTCTCAATACATTATGATGTAAGAGTTTGTTTTGGCATGTTTAAATGTCAGTGCATTAAGAGAGGTGAAAATAAACTTTTACGCGAAGTCAATTACAAAATCAATGATCTTTGTTAGACAACTGAAATTAAGTGGTAAAAGAAAGTTTTTTTTCTGTCTTTGGCTCTGTACCAAGGAATTTCGCATCGTCTTTGCTTTTATTTACTTCTTTTATTTTTTTCGTTAAATGTCTTTTCGGTGCATTACAATATGAATTCTCTAATTATTATTTAGCATTGGGAAGTGTTCAAAGAGGTGACCGAAGTTTTTATCCTTGTACCTGCGCTTTTGGGATTAAAAGGAAACTTAGAGATGACTCTTGCATCTCGACTATCAACCCAAGTAAGAAAACCCGAAATCATTTTTGTCTTCTTTAATAAAATTTCAAATTTATTAACAGGCGAATCTAGGTAACATGGACAAACGGTCTCAACAGTGGTCAATGATTATATCCAATATGGCATTGATTCAGTGTCAAGCGGGAGTAGTCGGCTTTCTAGCATCACTTGCTGCAATGATCATGGGTTGGATCCCAGAAGGAGAGTTTAATCTCGATCATGCATTTCTTCTGTGTGCCAGCAGTTTAGTAACTGCTTCAATAGCCAGTTTCATTTTAGGTATGATTAGAATTTAAGCTCAGAAGTATTGATTGTATTGATAATGTACTTTCAGGCTGCATTATGGTTGCGGTAGTAATCTTATCCCGCCGATGTCATATTAATCCTGACAACGTAGCTACACCTATCGCTGCGAGTCTTGGAGATCTAACTACACTCGCTCTTTTGTCTGGTATTTCTACTTTCCTCTTTAATGCAATTGGTAAGTTATTTTACTTGCGGTGATATTCTCTCTTGATGCATACAATTCAGTGTTTTATTCCAGGCAAACAAGCTTGGCTGGCACCAGTTATAATCGTGGGTTTTCTTATGTTAACACCTGTTTGGGCTTGGCTGGCCAAACGAAATAAGTATACGGCTGATGTTTTGTATACAGGGTGGACACCTGTAATAGTTGCAATGGCAATTAGCAGTGCAGGTGGTCTTATATTAGATTACACAGTTAGCAATTTTAAAGGAATTGCTGTTTTTCAGCCAGTAATAAATGGTAAGAATATTTTTTCATTTTTGCAATGAAAAACGTTGAGCTTGTTGTTGGTTTGCGTGTTTAGGTGTGGGTGGGAATTTAGTTGCTGTACAAGCTAGTCGTTTATCAACATCCCTCCATCAGGAATCGGAATTGGGGACTCTTCCAGCTAATTCACCAAAAATTTGTGGAAATCCATGCAATGCCTATTTCGGAAATAGTAAATAAGATTTGGATGAATCTTAAATTAGATTTAATATTTAATGTTTTCATTATAGATAAACATGCAAGAACAGTTCGCGTTCTAATGTTAATGGTCATTCCAGGCCATTTGATTTTTATGTACACCATATCCTACATTAAGGCTGGCCACACTACGTTGACACCAGTTTTTACTTGTGTGTATTTGATGGCAGCTACTATTCAGGTTTTAAAAAAATGATTAGTAATTTAAAAAATGTGATTACTAATCTATGATTTTTTAAAATCAATTTCTAGGTGTTGCTACTTTTTTACATTGCAAATGTAATGGTTCATTGGATGTGGAAACGTGAAATTGATCCTGATAATTCTGCAATTCCGTATTTGACAGCTATTGGGGATTTATTGGGCACTGGTCTCTTAGCTGTGGCATTTCAGTTCCTTTATGTTATTGGTGATAAAGATAGTGATGTAGGGGATTAAGAAAAAATTTCTAATTAGTTGCATTGTATTTATTTTTGTCAAGATCTCGTTTCAAATTTTACACAGGTTTTTATTTGAGTTTTATTTTATAGAAAGAGAATTTGTTTGAGGTAAAGCGAAGATCTGTTCTATTCTTGTGTTGAATGAAATTTTAACAATTTTAATATTTTATTTTTTCCTAATACATTTATATATTCAAGATCGTATCAAACACTAGTGGCTAATGGTTTCTTTTTTTATTGAAACCAGAATTTTTTTAACACGATTGGAGTGGCCAATCCTTACAATAAAATATTAAAAATAAACTATTCAATGTGTAATAAATTGTAAATGCCTTACAAGATTACAAAAATAGAAATTTATATCTGAAATGAAATAAAGAACATTTTTAAACACTTGGAATGTATGACGCAATAGTTTAATCAATTGTTATTTCAGTGAATAGTTAATTTTTACTTCATAAACATTGAAAAGATAAGTTTTAAAGATGATGCAGTATAGAAGGAAACTAAACAAGGATAAGAAGAAAGAAAAATTCAAAATCAATTGGCAGTATGTAACTAGCAATGCAATATTAATTGAGATTATATACTATCAATTTTCTTTTAATTAATGTTAGATTTAGCAAGACGACAATTGTCTTTTTGTCACTGATAACACTATTTGTATTAATCGGATGTGTTGTAGCTGCTTGTTATTTTGCGGGATACTTAGGTAAATTTATCTTTATTTGTTTTTGAAATTATTTTAATATTTTTGCCAAATATGTAGATGTAAATGACAATGAGGGCGAAGTAGAAGAAGAGGAAGAAGTAGCGACGACAGCATTGTTGAATTTGACTGAACCACCAGTCCTACTCGAAGAAAGACGCAGGCGTCTTCTTCTTCTTGGAGATAGCGAAACTCGACAGTTACCACTACATGATGCTATGAATTTTTGTGCAATGAGAGGTAATAAAAGATTGCCAATACCTATGGATGAAATAGAAGAGCAGCAATTGATGGAGCAGATAAAACTATTTCATAACCAGAGCCAGTGTGAAGCTTATATATTGGGTAGAAAGAGTTGTTATCTAGTTTTAAGTGAACTGCATTTATCATTTGTTTATATTAGGCTACAAGTTGAACCGCTTTATACGGTACAGATCTTTAGACGGTCAAAAATCTTGGCCAGCTTTGAAAGATAGTGTTATAGCTTCTATTGTAGCCAATGACCGTGACTGTGTTAGGGTGCAATTGACGGCACCAGGTCAGAATTTTGCAATTGTGGATCATAAACCTTGCAAAGACATAGTGGATTATCATTGCGTGATTGGATACAAAATTAATCAAAGTATGCACAGGATTTTAAATCATGCTTACTAAATTAAAATTACATTTCAAATTTTTACAGGTGAATGTAAACAAGGAGTTGGAGAACTTTGTTTTAATGCTATTTACGCATATGGATACAATCCTGAAGATATGTTTAAGAATTACAGAAAAAGTGTGACACGGTTCGGCAGGGAAGAAAATGGGTTACTTCTGATTGACAGAGGGAAGTTGGCAGTGAGCTATACAGCAGCAGTTTATTCCCTTCCTAAGATATGTTGGGCACGTAAGTTTTTTCATTTCTTTAGTTCTTTTATTTCATTCAATTCAAAATTGAAGTTTAATTCTTTAGTGGATGTAAAGTACGAGTTGGAGTATTTAGATGTTTATGATTCTGGCCCATCGCCTTATAACATAAGTGTTATAATTCAAGATCCTGAGCAAGAATGTTTGGTTATAACTCAAGAGTTTCAAATTGAAACAAAGGACTGCGGTGAAGGAGGATGTCCTCTTTGTGCGATTAGAGGACACTTATAAATTCTGACTAAAATATTCTTACAATATAATAGAATGTTTTATTGTTATACATTTAATAAACAATAAAAATTGTTGATTTTATCTTTCTGTCATTGTTGCATTACGTTCGTGATATGTAATATCAAAAAGATGAAATTTTGCTGAATATTGTAGTAATCTGTTCAGTCATGTCCGATGTTGAGTCAGATGATAATGAAGGCAATGCCAAGAAGTGATTGCATAATAATTCTAACTCTCGAATACTAACGAACTTCAGGTTTTTTTCCAGCACAAGAACAATGATTATAGTATTAATGCTTTTAGGCTTATGTATGCTATTACTTATCATTGCAATTATTGTCTCATTTTTATTCCAGGGCCTTATCAGTAAGATGAGATTATAATGCCGTTTGATACACTGTTAATTTTTTTAAAATCTCCCCCTTCCTTTACTTTATTGTTTATAGCCGGTAAGGATAAAAGCCACTTTGCTTCATTGACTGTAGAGGAACGAGCCGATACTACCCTTGACGACGTTCTTGAGATCTGTGCTATCAAAGAAAAAAAACTTCCAGTACCACAATCCCGAGATGAAGAAAAAACTCTTATAAAAAACATTAAAGCATTCCACAATGAAATGAATTGCAGTAAATACATGCTAGGTGAAAGAACCAAAATTGGAAGTTTAATTAAGTTATGGCAGCTTAATAATCTATGCATTAGGGTATAAACTTGATTCAAGTGTTCGATACCAATCGACAGATGGAAAAATGGAATGGCCACCACTTAGTAAAGATAACGGTGCTGCAATTCCAAAAGTTGGAAGAGATTGTGTTCAAATTGGTTTGAAGACTAAAACCCAAACATTGGAAATTGGCACGCCTACACAATGTGATAGAATTTCTATGTATCATTGTGTAGTAGGTTATGCAATGACTGCAGGTATTTTTTGACAAAAATATTTTTTATGTATATATATATACGCAAGGACGTAATGTACGCAATGTACATTTTAATTTTTTTATTTTTTATGAAGACTATTGCGAATTTAGACGATTGTGGTGCTTATTTGCCGTTGACGTAATAGGACATACTCCCGATGAAATATATGCTTCATTTAAAAGGAGTGTTCTAAGATATGACAAACAGTCTGCGCCGTACGGTATTCTGTTAGTCGACAAAAATCATCAGGCATTAGACATGACGAGTCTGTCGTTTTCTAGTCATGATTTGTGTTACGCACGTAAGCTACATCGAAATTCTATTTTAGATAAAATTAAAACAGTTTTTATTTAATTGTTACAGTTGACGTAAAGTATGTATTGAAATACAAAAACATTTATACAAACGAAGATGCACCATACGACATTAAGGTGAAAGTGTATGACCCTGAAATGGAATGTTTAGTTGTGAACACTGACAAATTCCAAATAGAAACTGCCCCTTGCAGCAGACATGCATGTGCTTTATGTGAAGAGTAACATTAAAATAAGTTAAAATTCAATTTCATATAATTAAAATATAAATTTTTTCCCTCAGTAATGTTTATTAATAAAATATAATTTGATAAAATCTCTAATTGATTTTAAATTTCGGCAAATAATTTTTAATTTAAATCTCACGTTAAAACGAAATTTAAACACAAAAAAAGAAGAGAAAAAGCGGACTCATAGTACTGTGTACTCTATTTATATTTACTTAATTTTAACGACCACGTCAATAGCGATTTGTTTACACCGAGGAAACTAGTACCGATACACAAAAGGATAATACGTTTCGTATCAAATTACAAGTACTCACCCCCACCCCATTTACGCTTTTCGACAAAGTTCAGTCAGGTGTGAGCACAAGAGAAGTTAGTGGCGCGATAGATGCCTAGCACAAGAGAAGTTAGTGGCGCGATAGACGCCTAGCACAAGAGAAGTTAGTGGCGCGATAGACGCCTAGCACGAGAAGAGTGGCGCGATAGACTCCTAGCGCAAAGGAGGGGCTTATAAGATAAAGCGTCTTAGAGGCTCTGACTGTCGTGGTTAAAGCTAAGGTTAAGGTTAGTACAACATGTGAAAGGACCACATGGGTTGAATGCTGAAACAACACTGATTTATCCCAAGACATCTAGTTTCCAAGAAACCTCTGGCAACAAAGGTATCACAGCATGCACATTCCGATTCTGGAACTGTGTATGCTAAGAGACCTAAACAAAGCTTAACTAACAATAATGCAAACACAAAGTATTATTAACACTAATATCACTAATACACAACAGAGGCCACCAAACTCCTAAGTTCTGCCAGAGGCATCGCTCTAAGTCTTTACAGTTAGGTATTGGTCTTATTGTAATAAAATAATGTATTTTTATTATAATATTTAATCTTTTTACAGCTAAAAAATAGTTAAATCGACTTTTGTTTCTAGTTAAGAAAAACACTAAGAAGTTTTATTTTAGGTACACAACAAACTGAATTTTAGTCTATATTATTACGATTATTACGATAATTCCATTTTTGATCAATTTTTTTAATTTAATTTAATTTCTTCTTTTTATATTATTTTTCTTTCTTTGAAAAAGAACACTCTCCACTTGACCGAGATTTGAATTCACAACCACCATATCCCAAGATAAACGCCCTAACCACTACGCCACACAGGCAAGTTGAAGATGGGTGTACCGTATATTTCTTCGAATATAAGCCATGGCTTATATTCAATAACTGAATTTTCGACTTATATTTGAGGACAACTAGCAATTGAGGGCAACTAGTATTACAAATGCAGCTTCCCCCCGAATCTAAATTTAAACCCAATCAAAGACCTGTTTCTATTCTTTCTTAATCCTACGGAGTTTATTGAAGACCAGTAAATGTATCCTTTGAGACGCTAAGAATTTATCTTCGAGTAATAAAAGATTTTTTTTTATTAGTTATTAAATAAATTATTTTATTTGTAGAGAAAAGTTTTCTCTGCTATTAAAACAGTGTTTATAAATTTTTTGTTTTTTTTTAAATTAAAATAATAGAAATAAACTTACAAACCCGAAAAGAATTTCTTGACATTCAGACTCACTTTTTGATCAATTTCTTTGTACATTTTAAAATGTATACACCTGCGTGGGTTATACATTTTTATAAGTTTTTGTATATTTTTCTTCAATTACATCACAATTACGAGCTACATGACCAGGTTTCCCACATCTATGGCAAATTATCATTTCAGTACATTCATGAGATCTGTGACCTTTTCTAAAACATTTAAAGCAAGTTACATGTGGACACTCATTAAATAAATGAGTTTGGCTTCCGCATTCACGACATTTCGGTGCTTCTTGGCATTGTTTGGTAATGTGATCTGGACTTCCACATTTAAAGCAAAATCCTCGAACTTGTGGACAATCTCGAGCAATGTGCCCTCGTTTCTTACAAATACGGCAGACTCGATTGATATCCTATAAGCAGTGAAAACAATAAAATTTAATTAATATGGCGTTTCATTTATTTCATTTAACGCAAATAGTTTCAAGTATGACTTACGAAATTAATATATGATGATTCTTGTTTGGAATTGCGTTCTATTTTAGTCAAATCTGTCGAGGTTTTATCAACGTATATTTTCTGAATAAAGTTTTCCTGCAAATTTGAAAAATTACGCAATTAGATGATTATGATTTAAAATTTCATCTATTTTTCTTTAAATTCTTATTTACGTAAAGCTGTCTCTCCGAGAATAAAGTTACAGCCCTAAGTTTAGGGTAATTTGAATATGTCGCTTTACATGAAAATAATCGCACTGCATTACTAAATGTTAGCGCCATCCCAACAACGAGTTATTTAAGGATCTGTAAAATAAAATATCAAGTAAACAAATAAAACAAAATACACT
>JAQIXT010000982.1:0-20716 GCA_034700445.1 Stenotaenia linearis | reverse complement strand
GGATATTACGAACTCTCGATATTGCGAACAGATTTGACGGTCCCTTCGAGTTTGTTATATCGAGGTTCGACCTGTACAATAAACAAAAATGACCCTTGGAAGAACGGTAAATGTCATTCTTTTAGACTTTTGTCTTTCGGTTTGATCAATTCAATTCGTTTGTTAATCGCAATGCATTGTACGGCAATTAACGGTTCTTGAAGAGAGCTTAATTTGAGAAGTCTCTCAAAATCAGTGGCTTTCTACACCTTTTCAGAGCAGAGATGCAATTGGGTGTTGGAAGTCAGTTGGAATTATGTTGAATAATTGATCAAGACCACAAGGAGCTTTGTGATGGCGATGTACAGTGTTGTGCAGGTGTAAACGCTCACTAAAAGAAGGCAACTGCTTTAAACACAGCGGCAAAGTACATTAGGATTGCGAATGTTCAATGTGGAATTGAATTTAGCTTCAATTGTTGTATTGAATTCAAAGACGATCCTTTTGATATTTGTATGTTTCACTTTGAAAAAAATTTTTTTTTTAAATCTTCGTCTTTCAATGTTTTGACCTTTCAATATTTCAGTTTTAGTAATTTTGTGTGACCTCAGAGACCTTAGACAACTTTCTTTTAAATAGAAATTTGTTCTTTTGTTCTTTCATTCTTTAAGAATAAGAGAAAATACTTCAAGTCATTCTTTCTTACAAGTGCTGCTACAACTTTAACCTTTAGAATTTACAACTTTGACTAAGCAATACAAAAAAAAAAAAAAAAAAAAAAAAAAAATCAAAACATTAAAACTTTACCTAAATTCCAGCATGAAAATAAATAATTAATAAAACAAAAATAAAAACATTTACTTCAACTTATTTTCCATTTTAATTAAAAATTCAATTTCCTATTTACTCTAAACTCCATACATTTGATCTCTTGAATTATAAACCCACCCATTTAAACTCAATTTATATTTAACAACTCATGATATTTTCTCCATATTTTCAGACTGAAGAATGTAAGCCACTTCAGAGATTTCGAGCGATTATTTTCATTTCTGTCTACATTTTTCATCGTTTTTATCTTCGTTCATTCTTTATTTATTTACTTTTTCTTTTATTTATATTACTTCTTACAATAAGTATTAAAAATAACAAGTTGAAAGCTTTTTTTTTTTGCATTTGGCGTGTAAATATTTATGAGCTTTTGTCTTCTGATTTACTTGTAAATCTGGCACTCAATATTTGAAACCATCTTACTTCTTGAACGCACAAGGTTTTTAACTTGTAAATATTTAGTAGCGTGAAATTTAAGTCGAAAAGAAAATTTATTGAGAAGAGAATTCGTTTAATTATGCGAGGTGAAGTTGAGATGACTCGGTTTGTATAAACAATAAGCGGAAAAGTCGAAAACTGTTATGCGCTGATTTAATTAATTTTTGTTATGAAAACAAAATCTAATAAAGACTTGACATTTTTTTTTTTTGAAGTGTAATTAATCACAAATGCAATGCTGCGAGTTTAATTTAAGAGATGAGTAATGAATTTGTGATTTTTTTTATGATGGAAGTGAGATATTTGTAGTTTTTAAGTTATTGAAGTGTTAATAAAGATTGTTTGTATGAATTTGGTTGATTTTATTGTTGTTTTAAATTTTTTTTTTTTTTTTTCAATTTTGGTTTATGAATTTTTAATACTCGTGAGTCCTATTGGCTGGAATTTGTTTGTATTATGATGTTATGGTAATGAATCGAATTGGAGTTGTTTTTCTGATTTCCGCGAATTTCTGAGATTATTTGCATAAAAAAGCCATAAAAATTTTAAAATACGCCATTGAAATAAAGTTGAATAATAAGCCAAAAAAATTTAGTAAATAATCAAAAATGCTGAATTTGTATTTTAATAAGTCTAAAATTGCAATGATTAATTAAAAATTGAAACCCCAACAACGAAGTCATTTTTTAAATTTTTTTCAATTTAAGTAATTTAAATTATTCATTTGAAATTACGTCATGTTATTAACATAATCTTTTCAACTTTTTGGGAAATACGAAGTCACTTTTTCACGTGGAATTCTTGGATTTAGCTTAATAAGAAAACAGGAAGACAATATTGACGCGCAACAACATATTACAGGCTAACGAGTAAGTTCTTTTTGTTTTCTATTATTTTCACATTTTTCGCATTTAAATGAAGAGAAATGCACAGTAATTTGGCATTGGTACAACCAATCCTTTGTTGAATTGTCGAGGTCGAGATATTTCCGTATATTGATTCTAGTATCAAAATATTGATGTTTTTGTGTTTGGTACTGTTGTTTGCGCAATATTTGAATTTTAATGTGTTAATTATCGTAGGAAATTAGCGATTTCTAAACTGAATTTTATTTGTTCGTTTTGTGGGGGAAAAATTGAATTTTATTTTTCTTTAAGTGCAATTTCGCGTTTATTTTTCTTTTTGTTTCATTTGTAATTTATAATACTTTTCTGAAACTTAATATTACACACAGCACTGCTAACTTTCGCCATTAAACTTTTTTTTTTTCTCTTTAATAATTTGCTTAGCTGATTCAAACTCCTTAGCTCCACCGCCGCAATTTCGAGCGCTTCAAGATGAAGCTTCCGGTCGAGTAAGGAACTCGGAATTTATGAGTGCGCTGAGCTCTAGTTACGCAGTCGGTGCCCCCAAACTTGGAATCCCTAACCAAAACCGGAAGTCCCTTCTTACCACGCTCTAAATTGCAGCAATATGTGACAAGATTGAATAAATACATCAAATAACCTCATCTTTAACCCTTTTATTCGACATTTTCCGAATTTATCGAGAAAATTCAAAACGCACGATAAAAAAACCAACTTTAATAATATTTGTGTTATTCTAATTTAAACGACGCCATCATCTCCCAGAATCCTCCTAATTAACATCTTAATTATAAAAATACAATCATTCCCTCGCAGCGAAAAAAACAAGTAATTAATATTCTAATTCCAGACTTTACATGCGTAAATTATAAGAAATTTAATGAAAAAAAATTTAATTTGACGTATTATCAGCAGTAAGTTGTGTAATAAAAGTTGGAGTTGGAAATGAAAAAGGTCTTTGATGTCAATTGTAGTAAAAGTTCAGTGGTGTGAAGTGGTTTGATCATCCCTTGGGGAGTTAGCAGGTGAAGTAATTAAAAGTTGGCCTGACACTCGCTTCATTTGAAATGTGCGATGTGCAAAGAAAAAGAGAAAAGTGATTTTTCCCCTGTGCACAAACTTTTGCCACTTGACAGCAATACCGAACTTAGTCGAATGAACTGCTCATGCGTACACGACTGTCAAAATGACACCAAACTATCGTCTTCAAACCGGCCACCAATTAATATTGAGTATGGAGAAAGGAAAAATCCAATTACTAGACGCGATTCTTGTTAATAATCCTGTTTTCGTGTAAGGAGAAGTGGGATTTGCTGTCATGAAATATGAGAAACGATCAATTTTATTCCTCTTGCTTTATTTCTAAACATACACCATATCCCAAAGTGCCTCGCACCGATTTCGATTAATTTAATGGCCGACTTTGCAGTTAAAAACTTATGCCCGAGAAAATGTTCTGATTTATATGCAGTCAACATGTATAATCGTGTTCTGGGGAAATGATGGTGGTCAGTGTCGTATTTTAGGGATACTGAAATGCTAAAATCGATATCGGAAAATGCTATTAAAATTTCTTTTTTTATTCGACTTTTTCACGGCCAATTTTTGACGTGATTTTGTGAGTTAAAGAGGAGAATTTCTTTGCTTTTTGCTGATTGTTTGCGGTGAAGTATTTTGTTAGTGTGGCAGCTGTGAAAGTTGGAGTTGTGTTGTTGGTGTGCAGTGTGAGAAAAGTAATTATAAGCAATTCCATGTCATAACGACAGCTGTGTGTGGACAAATAACGTGAATGTTTAAAACGAGAGGTGATTTTTGTTGTTTTGTGGTTCTAATAATAGTAGGATTTAACTAAGTGCAAACTGTCAACTAATAAAACTAATTTTTGTTTAAAACATTGAAAAAAATCATCAGAAAATCAAAGAAATTTATAAAAACGTATTTTATCACTTCTCTCTGTTTAAAACTTCATTTGAAACTTGCTCTAACCATTTACTCTGCAATGAAAGCTATAATTTTTCATCTAGCTATAAAACAAGCCCCAGTCAAACTCAAATGAAATAAGAGGCCACAAATGACAACATAAAAAAATTGACTAAGTGATTAACGCGTTTAATTACACAATTAACCCTTGTCGCAAAAGAGCACTGCATGAAATTAGCAAGATTAAAATCACAGAACACACTGCTATTATTTTACAGCCTTGCTTTCAACAGGGATCAAGTTTTGTTTTTCTTATTCTCTTTCACTTACTAATTAAGTTGTTTTATCGGTTGCAAGCATGTGTAGCTCTCTAATCCGTCTAACTAATCTACCGAAAGCTCATTATTTCGTCATTAATGACGTCGATTTTTGTTTCGATTTAGTTTTTTTTATAGTTCTGTTGAACTGAATCACGTTGTTGCATCGTTTGCGCAGAAGCGTCAAAATTAAATGAATAAATTTATAATTTGTTCATTCAGTTTTGACGTGTGTGCATGGGTGACGTAGTGGAATAATTTAGTTTTTTTTTTTGACTCTCAACAAGTTTATAAACAATTTTAGGCATTTCGGTGATTGTTTTATACGCTTAAATAATTAAATAAATAAATTATTTAAGCGTATAAAACAACTTCAGTTATTTATGTAAACAATTACGCTATGCATGCTGCAACAATGGCTAATGCATTACTCATTGAATATTTATTATATCAATAAACAATCACAAATTGCTTAAATTTTAATTTGAGAAAAATGCTAAATGTTGCTGTAAATGTTCACTGAATAACCTCAACTAATCAAATTTTTACTAAATTTAATCAAACTCTCAAAAAATGATTAATAAAATCAAAAACAATCAAATTTTTCTATAAAACAAATTTCGCTCGCAATCAGATTTTGAACAAAATGTAAAAATAAATAAACTTTTCTTTTTGGAATTCGGTTTGATTCCGTGTGTTGACAATTTCAACGAAGAAAGGCTTATTTATGCAGGAGGTGGAGTTGCATAAATCTCGAGAAGTGCGATGTGCAATGAATGTGTGGCTTCGTTGGTTCGCTATTGTTGAAGTGCTGAGTATCATCTCGCTTTTCTTTGCGAAATTGATTCAGTTCACACTGGGGATCGCTACCAAACATGACCTTTACCGCCCACATATATTCCAATTCAACTGTTGTTGCATCGCAATACAAAATTGAAGAAAAGGCGAAATTCTATTCGGGTCTTTGATCCGTTCGAATCACGCGATGGGAATGATTGAACTTTTGGTGTTGATCAACAGTTTTGATTTAATTACCGTTTCTATTTTTATTTATTTTTTTTTATTTTCTCGCTTCGATATTGTGGGAATATGAGCGTGACTAATTGTTTTGAGGCGTGTGTAATTTGATCGTTATGGAGGATGTTGTTATTTTAAAATACACGCGCCTTGTGAATTTATTGATTATCGCCGATAGCTGCAAGGTGGAATTGACATTTCGATTTTAAGTCTCGTGAACAGCTAATTTTATTTTGTCAACATACTTGAACGACGTTTTACACAAATTAATGTCACCGTTGAGGTTTGGAGAATAAAAAGGAATTGAACGGAGAGGTGAAGTAAGTGTGTGGGGGGGGGGGGGGGGGGGAGTAAGTTGTGGATTAAAAAAGATGTAGAACCTTTTAAAAAATGTAGCAAGTGGAATTCTAAGATCGTTTAATGAGCAATTTAATTATTTTTAATTATTTTTTTTAATTGTTAGAGTTTACGTTTGGAATTTTTTTTTTTTTTGGTTTTTCGAAATTTTTATTTAAAATATTTTTTTCAAAATTCGAATTTTTTTTTCGAAATTCGAATTTTTTCGCAAAATTAAATTTTTTTCCCCAATTTATTTTGTAAATTCGAAAATTTTTTTTCTGAATTTTTTTTTGAGTTTTTAAAGTACAGTAAATTCGAAAATTATATACATAATTAAGACCTACTAATGGTATTACGCGTGATAATCCGAAGAATTTATAATAATTTATCATCGTATTTTTAAAAAAATCAAATTTAATTAATTTCCTCGCCATAATCCCAAAAAAATACAATAAATCCACTAACACATTGAACCCGCTTTCTTGTCAAGCATTACAGCCATACAGCAAAGCCTCTAAGCACACTCCGGGTGCAATCGCACCGATTGCATCCCTAAGCCAACTCTTACGAACTAAAACAGGATTGTTTATTATGTTTATTTCCCAGTTTATTTTGGATAAAAGAAAAGATATATTACCTACAAGCTGTAAGAGTAATGCAACAAGGACAATTTAGCTTAAATGTGTTTGCGGTATAGTTATTGCTGACACTGATGAATGACAACGAGCTGGTAATTCATTGACCCAACCGAGTTAAGGTGTAAATCTCAAGTAAAGAAAGGATTACAAACCAATAATTGTAAATATAAAATGACAGAAATTACTGCGAAATCATTTCAATGTTTTCTCAGTCGATTAGAAAAACAAACAAGAGATTATTATTATTCTTTTCTCCATTTCTTTCTTTCTTTGAAGTTGCTTCTTTGCGTGTTGCGAACGAAAAGTCAATTTTCCTTCTCCATTTTGATTGAATTGGTTTGTAGGGCGTTTAACCTGTGGTGCAAATCAGTTTGGCAAACAGACTTAACGAAGCCGGTTCTCGCATCACTTCACTTGATTTTTCTCATCTCATCTCGTAATGCCAAGTAAGTGGAAGAAATTTTTTCATTTTTTTTAAAAGAAAAAAAAAATCAAAAATTCAAAAATTTGTTTTTTTTTCAATTTCAAAAAAAAAAAGATTATCGATTTTTATGTTTATGTAAAATACTCGACCGGTCATTTAGCTTACGTGATCTTGAACTACTCATAAATAATTCAGACGTAAAGCTTATTTTTCGAAGTTGCCATTTCCTTGTTTATGAAGGAAAGTAACATTTTTGTGTTGCCAAGGCTATTAAATATTTCTTTCCTTATTAATATTGAATGTTTACTACTGCCAGGAAGTGTCTGATTTACCATGGAAACTAGAGAATTTGAGGAAATCCTTATTTATGTTTATTTCTTTGAAAATTCTGTTTTTAATTGTAACTTTTGTTTCTAATTACAATAACAACAAGTGTGCGTTCTCGGAATCAAACATCGCGTAAATGTTTTGTTTTTGTAAATCGTATACATGTTTCTGACGTAATAACGGTATTTAAATTGAATTGCGGTAGTTTCTTTCAAAGTACTAAGCTCATGCTTCATCTTCGATCTTCAATTCACGATTCAGTGGAACTTCTGAACTATTTATACTTGATTACGGATGAGAAACGACCCGAAGATTAAATATGATCTAAATTGGTTTAGTTTGTTCTTTGCATTAAAACAGTATGCAAAACTTTAAGTTAAATATTGCAATCCTCATAGAAGCCTAAATTTTCCATATAAATTTCTAATTGCATTCAACTCTTAATAGAATTTTGATATCATTAGTAGACAAGTTAGTGCACTTCTCAATTAAATTGATCCACATCCGATTCAGGACAAACACATTTAGTATTGGAAGTAAGTTAATTTAGCGTTCTAGACGGCGTTTATTAATTTATAACGTTGTTACTGTCATTGTTGTTAGTGTGTTGCCATAACATTAATACTACAACTTCCACGTTTTGCTAAGTGGTTCTGTAGCTGTAAGCAAAACATACTTAATGTCTTACGTTCAGTTTCACGTTCAAAACAAGATTAATACTTCCCAAGAGAAGAAAACACAAACAAAAACCGGAACAAACCAACCACCATTGTTTTAAGCAGGTATTTAATTCATCAGCATTCCATAAATGACAAAATATTGGTCCAAAACAAAAAATATTGATACTAACACATTCTAAAGGCAAATATACGTATATACATTTGGGGACACTGTTATTTACTTCATATTTAAATCAATTTCTTAGATGTTTATATATTTATATATACTTTCTTATATATACTCTTTCAGGTTACATTACAGCCTATGAAAATCCAAAGAACCATCCAACATTTCTGTATGATAGGCCTTATAAATGATTTAAATCGACTTGAAATGAGCACTTTATGGAAGCAGAGTAGGTCAGCATTATGGGCGATAAGACATGATGACATCACACTTTAACATTTTTAAAATTTTTATTGTATATTTTATTATTTTCTCGGTTGTAAGACGTTTCTGTTTCCCCACGCTTTTTGATTTTCATCAACTTTATTTTCAAACTGAATGTAAACGGCACAGATATAATACAGAGGTTCCGCTTCACTGCAACACCCACATTGTAATACACGCCCTTCGGTCGACGATTTAGCGAACGAAATTGTCGTTGATAACACACGAGTTTTGATATCTGAAATAAAATCGACCCAGAACTAATAATTATCCGTTAATTTGAGCAAAATGACGAATCACGTGAGCAGGGTTTACATCAAGGTGCTGCCGCACGCGATCTCACTCTCGGTTTCGGTTTTCTTTAAGAGGTGCCGCACTGTGTTCAGCCGAGTTCAGCGAAAGACTATCGCTTGGGTCTGTACCTAGTGCTGTTTTTGCCGAAAAGGATTCGTTTGAAGGCGTTTCTGAATTCCGGGCTGAAGATGGTATAAATGATAGGATTGAGAGTGGAGTTGAAGTACCCGAGCCATAAGAAAAAACTTATCATCACCGGGTTGAAGTCGCAACTTTGGCAGATGGGCATCAGGAGCGCCATTACGAAAAATGGAAGCCAACACATAACAAAAGCTCCTGTGATGATCGCTAAAGTCTTGGCAGCCTGCAAGAACAAGAAAAGGATTAGAAAACATTTTAAACACGTATCCCCAGTCACGTTCTACACGTACTACTCAAAGTGTCCACCCATCAACTCTCGATAAAAGCAGTAAAGAAAGAAAGTTTCGTTTCTCAACATTGAGTTCCGGTCTCTCGATAGATAGTCGTTTGAAAAAAAGGTACCCGTGGATAGGAAGACTTTTATAATAGAATTATATTATTTTGAACGTTTTTATAACGTTTGTATAATATTTTTGTTTGTTTTTTAGGAGTTCTGAGTTTTGAGAGTTAATATGAGTTTCGTGCTGTCGCTAGTTAATTGTTTCATTTAAATGGCGGCCCCCGTGCTGTTGAAGGTTTTATTCGTATTTTCAATGAATTTAAGGATTTTTGGTAATTTTCTTTTGGAACTTTTTTAGGTGATTTGAGATCGTTACGGACTATTATTTCAACTTTATGAAGTAAAACGATTGAAACTCGAGTTACGATTCCCATCGTTGTTCTAAGCAACTCAAGGTAAATAATCGAATTACTTGATTTTTAAATTGCAAATGTGTTTTATGCGACTGAACAGTACTTATTTAAATGTTTTATGACATGAATGTTGAGTAGACTTGGCTGTATTTTGGTCATTAGGTGAATTTACTAGTCAAAATCGTTTGAAAAACATGCGCATAATAATCAGATTTGTGTTTGAATTGCTGCATTCTAGTCATGCAAGTCAGAAATGCAGTGCTGGATTTCATTGATAGATTGCATCTGTCATTGCATAATATTATTGGATGTAAAATCCAAAAACAATTTTTTTTCATTAAAAAAGAGCAAAAAAACACACAATTTTTGCATAAAATTCACCATTTACCCCCAAGAATTAGCTCTGAAACCTAAATAAATTGAGAAAATTTAATTTTTTTTTGTTTATTTCCTGTAAATAAGTTGAATTGCAACAAATTACTTCCTTGATTGGAAATTAGACTTCATGCTGAAGGGAAATGCAATTAAAGATTTGATTCTCAAAGTTGTTTTTTATAATTAAACATGATTAATTAGTATGAATTAACATTTCTTTTCCAGTTGGACGGCTTCACCTTTTTCACTGCCTGCCTTTTAATTTAGATAATATCTGAAAATTAATACCTTTTGATGTCAGCAGTTTGATTTTGGATTAATTAAAAGTGACTCACTTTTTGACAACCAACTCCAAGAATAAACAAAATTTTAATTAGATTTTTTTGTTTATCACGTTTTAGGGCTTAATTTATGGTGAAAACAATAGTAACGTGGGATTTGATTAAATCACGTGTTCCTCTTTAGAGTTAAAAGGACTTGAGGTTTCACAATTTCTCTTTGAAGTTTTTTTTTACTCGAAAAAATTGCTCCCAAGTCGAGAAACATCACTTTTCACTCGCTTCAAGCACTAAATTGCCCACCTTTTTTTTTTTTTTTTTTTTTTATAAACAGTAAAAGCTATTTTCATCGTTTTGAACATAGTTTTTTTTTCTGTAGTTGGAAAATAAGGTGACTTGTAGGTCTGATTGTGTCATCAATTGTTACATTGTGGATTTCTAACATCTGTTTCAGTGGTTTTGTGTGAAAAATTTGGATTTCTAAAGAGCTGTGATTTGAATGAAATGAGGTTTGTGTTGGATTATGTTAGATAAAAGGGTGGTGAATTAAATTAATTTGGTTGTTAATTAATGTGTAAGAATGGTGTGGATTTGTGTATTACTAATAAGCTCAACAGAAATTATTTGACAATTATTAGTATTTTAGTTTCTTGAATATTTACTATTAATTTTTAAAGTTTATGTAAATAATTTGAGTGAGTCGGGGAAACCAAACAGCGCTCTATCTGATCAGGAGTTTTACCTGTGGAAAATTGTTCCCATTGTTATGATAATCTGTTTTTGATATCTATATGTTCAAGGTCAAGATGTAAATTTTCATTACTGTTGGATCACAGTAGTCTTGGTTGAATTGAAACAATTGATAAAATTTTTGCAGTGAAGCCTAGTGGCATCAAATTTAATTTCTTAATACGGTAACTGAACTTATCAATTAATAATTTTTTAATTTTTTATTATAGATTAACAAATTGCATAAAAAACTATACAGCAGGTGCGTTCAAAATCAACTGGATAATCCGATTCTCTAGAGAATCGATTATTCAAACCGGAGCTAAAAAATTGTATTTTGTTGTTGATTAGACTCCAATTGAATTGTCTGACTGCTTTTTATTGTTTCAAGGTTGAAATTACGTGTGAAATGTGTAAAACAAATTGGTGCACGCTCATCGTCGTTAAATAATGAGAAATTTCGTAGAATTTTATTGTTTTCTTGCATTGAAAACAGGTATTATGCCTCCAATATTCCTAAAAATTTTATAAGACATATTTTACAACGGTTAATGTAAAGACTGAAATTAATCCACCTAAAATCAGTTTGTTGTTCAAAGTCAGAATCAGATTCTGATTTTGTGCAATAATCGATTCTTAAGAATCCATTTGATTTTGAATGCACCTAATAATACTCCACTTAATCTCCTTACAACAAACCCCCAGATAAAATCTGTTATTACGATAGGGATTCGAAATTTCTTTATAACGAGATTTATTAATTAAAATAGTAATGGTATTCGTTGTAATGAGATTCGCAATCTCAGCAATTCTGTTATGTTTTTGGAAAAGCTCTATAAAGAAACAGTGCATGTAAGATGGGAATGACTATACAAATACAGGTCGAACCTCGATATAACGAACTCGAAGGGATCGTCAAATCTGTTCGCAATATCGAGAGTTCGTAATATCCGAATTTTTTAACATTGAATGAATGGATAGGAATCCAACCAAACTTTTTAAAAAATTAGTTAAAACGAGGAATTCGCAATAAGCGAGTTCGTAATAACGAGGTTCGACATGTATACAAATTAATAAATTACTAAAAAGATTTTATTCCCACACGATATCCCAACACCCCATTTAATTTCCCAGACGTAAGGACATCAAAACTTCCCAAACAAGAATTTACCCTTAAAATTCATAAAAAAAATATTTCCCAGAAATAAAAGTTTATATAGCAAACTTTTCACATTGGATCGTAACTGTTGATAGCAAAGGTCTGGAGATAAGAGGAAGTAGTATTTTGCGAGGATCAAACGGGAAAATATAAAGGTTTCCATTTAATTACTTATGTAGGAGTTTTATTGTACCTTTTTCTCTCGTTTGGACTCGGCTGACTCTTTATGAGTCTTTTTATGATGATGGTCCTTATGGTGGTGATCCTTGCGCGGCAGCATCTCCATGCGGCTCATGTCGCTCATGTGACTCGTCTGGCTTGTGGATCCGTTGGTTGAACCAGACTTTTCTGGCGACGTGTTGCTGCTCGACACTGTCACGAAAGCCGTAGTTGTGGCCACACCTTCGGTAGGCGCCAACAGCCCGGCCGAAGTCGGGGGTGCTGTTGTCGTTGACCCGGATGTGGACGTTTTAGCTGCTGCTAGTATCCGTGCGTTTGTGCCCACTTTTCGACGGATTCTTTTCCTCGCCGCTTGAAATATTTTCCGGTAGAGAACGAGTATGACCGTAAGGGGCACATAGAAGGTTGCCATTGTGGCAAACACCTTGGAGAAATGATATTAAAAGTGGATTAGAGTTTGCGGAAACAAAAATTTTATCTTGAAACTTATAAATTCGATGTTATCGTATTTCATCGATTCTAAGACGCCATTGATTCGAAGATGCACCCTAATTTTCGTTTCTACGAAAATGAAAAAAAATGCTAATTTCCACTGTAAAGTGCATCGAATCTAATACGCACCCCCAATTTTGGACTTGGTATCATGTCAAAAAAGTTGTCTTAGAATCGATGAAATACGGTAATTATAAATTAGACAGTTGGCAAAGAACAAAACTTATGATTATAAATTCTATGTTAAATATAAGTCAAATTTGGAATTTATAAGTTATAAAACAAGTTTTTTGTTTTCCGTACTCTCTAAATTAACCATAGCTTGCTCATCTTATACTGGCATTCAGTTGACTTTACTGCAATACAAACAGTGCATATAATCACTCCTTGTGGAATCCCACCCCACATTTATGTAATTAAATAGTTGTTGTTGTTCCAATCATAACAGCCTATTATGACAATCTCAGTTAAGCGTTAATCTTAGTTTATCCTACACAGTGAGTCCTTGAAATGGTTAATTCCTTCCAAGGGTTTTCGAGCGAGTTCAGAAATCGTTTAAGTTGAACAATAATAGATATATATGTCTACTTAGATTCAGGAGCAAGGTCAAACTTGCAATCAAGTGGAAAATGATAGTGAAACTATGTCATAGATTAATCTGTGGTATAGTCTTGGTCAAAAAAACTTCTCAATTAAACATTGGCTACAATGGTGAAACATAAATTTTTTTTTGTCCACGACTGTACCTATTGTATACACAGTAAAAACAACATTTAAAATAATAAGTTATGAATATTTATAAGCTATCAAAATAAATTTTAAAGTTGTAAACATTAGAGAGTTTGCGGGAACAAAACTTATGTCTTATAACTTATAAATTCCACGTTAATTATAAATCTGACTTATATTTGACATAAGTCATAAGTTTTGTTCTCCGCAAACACTCTAATATGAAAAATTTATACAACATTGAAGATATCTTATAAATACTTTGACAATGTCAAAAGACACCATAATTGTTTCAGAAACTTTAAAAAAAGCTCATTTTGAGCGTAAATGACGTTTTGCTGTTCCTGTCGGCTTATCTAGCTACTTTACCAATTGATTTCACCAACTTTCTCTTTGAGTTTATTAGTAATTCATTGCAAAAGTGCTTTTACTTAAAAGTTGGTATTAAAAAAATTAAAAATTAAACATTTTACCAAAACACAATAGATAAAAGCAGCTTAAAAATCAATTAAATGGACTTAAAATATTCCTTAATTTTTTCATGTTTCAAAACATTAAACTTCAAAATTTTCACAAGTGTAAAATTCCAAAAATAGCTTTGATTAGCAATGTCACTTATTGATCAAATTAGCTATCATTTATACAAATACATGGCTTTAGGCAGAATAATTTCAGGTCTTTTCAATTGTGGAAAACATGATATCTAATTACCATTGAATAGAGTACACTTTTAATGTGATTACTAATACAGCTTTAAAAGTAACTCTGGGCTTCGTTTAACGTTCAGCACATTAATAATCGCACATTGAATTACGTCCCATCATGCACTTTTGCATTAAGAGAAGCTAATATACCATGAGCATTAGGTTTGATCTAATTTGGGTAGTTCAGTCGTCCTAAATCTTATCGCTTAGTTTGACCCGATTGAATCATTAACCAACTTCAGAACTTCATTAATATAAATTACAAATTTTTGATTTCAATTTTCAAATGGAAAAACAATTAAATAATGTTAGAAATTGTTAAAATGGCTACCAATTATGCCGAGACAAGTGATAGTGGCTCACTAGTTTCCATTGGTGTTTCCACCGGATGCAAGCAGAAAAATGCACGCATGTTTAATGCAAAGTCTGCATGTGGCAGCGGCTTCACCATTTCCATTCAGTAGTTACAATCAACCAATTAAGAGTTACGCAAACGGAAAGTGGAGGAAGTGGCCTAACAGCACATTTAAGTCTAATTGTAGAAAAATTCTTAGAAATATTGTACAAGTCTACGATAACTCGGAGACATCGCAGAGACAATTAGGCTTAAATGTCCTGCTAGGGTACCGTTACGTCAAGTCAGGTATGAAGCTAACGTTAGACCCTTTGCAGTCATAAGTTCCACCAACTGCTGCTTTGTTCAACTTGCATGGCCACAATGGCCAAAGGTATCAGATTTACTTTAAAGTATACATGCTTACATGGGTTTATGATCATCTGCATGAGAAATTTGAAGCCTCATTTAATCTTCTGTCAAACTGACTTATTCCTCTATTTAAAATGGAAATGAATGCTGTCACTATTTAAATTATGCAACCAAAAGGCAATTCACCGAAATGAATGGACGTGTAGATCAAAGAGATCAATTGTTTGGAAGTAAACTCCGAACAAAAAGAATGTCTATTAAATTTCAAGCCCCTAAATCAGTCCTAACTGCCATTCTTAGCCCACAACTACTCAGAGGAACTGTGACATGAGTAACAGACATCATAAAATCTCTTAGGTGTTATTAAGAGTTGTTTACGAGGAACAAAAAGCAGCTTACCTGATAATAAATGTCTTGACTGATGAGACATCTTTTTTGATTGTGGACTCTGTCCAAGAAATCAGGATCTTTCCACCCGAACATGGGCGCCAGCGACACAATGAACGAGACGATCCACACAACTGCTATCATAGTGCCGATGCGTCTCGCGTTCCGTTGGTGGATGTAGTCGACGTTCGTCACTGCCCAGTATCTTTAATGTGGAGAAATAATGTATTAAAGGCTTTCATTTTCAGATTTACACACTGACTTTTCATATACTTTTGCTTAGATTTTAGTAATTTTATAATCAGCTTTTGTTAATTTAATGTGCAAGATAATTAAAAATTTACCATTTAATAACGTGATGATGATAATTTGATAGTAGTTTTTTTTATTTTTTTTTATTTTTTAGGTGAAATAAATTGAAGTGTTGTGCTGAGTGTTGTGAGAATGAAGGATGTTGACCGGATTAGAATCTCGTCTTCGAAAGGTAGGATTGAATTTTTTTTGTAGTTTTTGTAAGGGAAGGGTTGTTGTGTAGAAAAGGGTTTATTAGATTCTGGGAGAAATTTCTTAATATTGAATGAAGTACATTGAAAACTTAATGGTTTTTGGTTTTTGATTATTTTTTCGACATTTTTGGTTTATTGACATTTTTAAGTTTTGATGTTTTTAGAACATTGTTGATTTTCGACATTTTATTTTTTTTGATACTTTAGTTTTTCGAAACTTTTGTTTTTCGACAATTCTTTATTTTTGTTGTTTTGGTTTTTCGAAATTTGGGTTTTCAACATTGTATATCTTTGGTTTTGAAAGTTTGTTCATTTATAATTACGTTATTTAATATCTTTGTACATTGTTCAGCAAAAAGCTAATCATACTGTATTTATGACTCAGGTCAAACTAAACTCCTTTAGGCATTGTGTTTACTAGATTGCGCGTGAAATTGAGTGTAAGCCCAATAAGTCATACAACTGCTGCCATCCGAGTGTTTGGTGCCAGTTTGTTTAGCCCAAAGGACACCATTCCTCCTTAAGAAGTTAAACTAATCAAGTTTATTTACTGTCATTACAATGCTATTATATCTCGCTCCAACAGAGATATAGTGCAACAAGAATGGGCTCATGTCCAACTGAAAGGCTAATAGGCTTAAAGTACAACATTAGAAAGACAGAAAATACTTTGAATAAGAAAATGTAACAACGTCTCGAAATTCTAGATAAAAAGTTTTAAATCTTCTAAAATTAATTATAAATTTTTATTCTATTCAATGATTTAAATAGCAATTAAAAAGTATTAAACTAAGTTAAGCTTCTTAAGAGTTATAAAACATTTAATTGGGATTTTGTGTTAATATTTAATGAGAAATTATAATGAAAACAGAAAAAAAAAATTTTATGAAGAGATTTTGTGGTTTTGTATTTTTTAAATGTAAATTTCAACATTTTTTGTTAAGTAATACAGTAGAATTGGAGGGGCATTTTGGATCCTTGTTTGAGGTCATGAGAGCAGTAAGTAATATTATTATAATACATAATTGTGCCTAGTTGGTAATAAAATTGTTATATGCTCTTTAATTCATTAGTCACGGTTTATAACCACAAAGTGGAATCTGAGACTAATTACAAGAGAAATGTAATTGGATAAAAGAAAAGGTTGCCTTGCCAAGTATAATTTACTGGATAAAAATGTTTAAAACTCATTACTTATTTTGGAAAACACAAACTCATTAGTTTTTTTTCTATCTGAAGTTTATCTGGTAAGAGATTTCATGTCTTTTTTTCTAATCTCTTGTTCTGTGTAAGAAAAAAAGTCAAATAGATAAATAAATAATAAAAAAGAGGACATTAGTCCTCAAGGGACTGTATGAGAGCAGTTATTATTGCTGTTAGAAGGGTAATAATTCCTGGCTCAGATTCAGATAATATAAAGGAGAAGTGATGTTTTTGTGGATTTTGGTAAATATAATTGGGGTTCAGTGAAGTGAATTTTGGTTTGAATGTTTGTGAATGTCAGGAGGGCAAAGTGAATGTCTAGTTACTACACAAAGTGAAAGAGGCTGAATATTAGCTGCATTCAATCTTCAATAGAAAAGTCATTAAGTGACTTTTTTTATATCATAATTATTCTTACAAAGCAAAATAAAAAGAAAAATAATGATGTAAAAAGTCATTTATTGGCTTTTCTTTTGAAGATTGAATGCGGCTAATGTCTTAATATATATTTCTTAATATAATTTGTAATCAGAATCTGTTTTGTTAGATCTTATTCGTCTAAGGGTTCATTGCACTAACCTTAGTTACACGTTAATCTTATGTGAGTTTCCGGAAAATAGTTAAAGTTAGGAATTTATAATAAAATTAGAATTTGGATTGTTTAGATAGAATTTCAATATACAGTCGGACCCGCTTATAGCGTCAATCAAGGGACCGGGCTTAAATTGACGCTATAAGCAGGTTGACGCTACAAGCGAATCCGCTTATAGCATCAAAGTGTTGGCCGGACCGCACCAAACGTGACGCTATAAGCGGGTTGACGCTGTAGCCGAGGTTGCTACTGGCGGGTCCGACTGTATATTATGCTTGGATATTGAATAATTTGTAAAATAATAGGAATTGATTGGAATGCATACGCAGTGCAAGAAGATGATGTTTTGGTTTTGTGTTTATCCTTGATAAATGTGTGTATCAGACTTATGTAATGCTAATAAACTGAGCTGATGGGGCTGGTGTCAGGTGGTGATGCTGCCAGTTGACACATGCAAATGTAACGCTTAACCATGAAACTCATTTATAATTTAAACTTTCTAGAAGTCTGCTTTAATTTCTCTCCTCTTTTTTTTCCTTTAAAAGAACTTTAAAAGCTACTTTTGATAGGCATATTATCTATTCCCTTAGAATTAAGTATAACACCAGAAAATATGCAGCCCAATTGGGTATTTACCCATAAACCAGCCCACAGAGAATATACACTAATATTCCACTAAATACTCTAGTTAAAATTAAAATTGCTTCAATAGTATGAAGTTTTGATTTTATTATAAATAATTTATATAAATGTAATTAAAATTCTTAAAAATGTGGAAAATGCAAGCAACGACCTCGTTATAACGAAATTTCAATGGATTTCATTCTGGTGGGAATTCAAAAAAATTTCATTATAACGAGATTTAACCTATACCCTTTAATCCTTAATTTCGTTCTCTTTAAAGCAGTTACTCACCATACTTCCCCTTTAAATAATTGACTATAACAACAAACCCTTCATTATTTTCTCCCTACAAGCTCTATGGGTGAGCAAGGAATCATAAAGCGCATTTTCTATTCTTCCACAACCAAATTTCACCCAAGTCTTGACCTTTACAAATGAAAAGAGGCAAACTCTCGTTCGCTTCATAATGATTTAATTCCATTTTACTACTTTCCCTACGTATTTTGATGAAATTCATTTCAAGCGTATTAATATTCCTGCAAATACTAATGACTGCACATACAGTTAACGTGTAATTGCTCCTCGAAACAAGTGTTGCAGGCTTTTCTAACCAACTTGTAATTCAACTCGAGTTTGTGCAAACATTTTAAATTTAAACATCGGGGACAAAAAGTTGGAAAAAAAAGTGAAAAAAATTTTGTTTACTCCATTTTTAAGCAGTTTGGAGGGCAAATAAAGCACATTGGCATGTAAATGAGGTAGTTTTTCATTACTCTATCTTTGATTTGCATATTAGATATGAATAATTCATGAGAGGGACATAGGGAATTAGTAAAACCTTAACTCAGCAACGAGTTATTGTCAAGACGGCCAATTAAGGCGACCAATTTGTGCCGCCGGGATGCGTTTGAAGTTGCACCGGATTGAGGTGCCGGGAGGAAATGAGGGTGTCTCACCTGTCAACCGCGATAGCCACCAGATGAAGGATGGACGCTGTGCAACAGAGGACGTCGCACGAAGTCCACATGTCGCACAGTTCGGGTCCAAGAATCCACTGTTGACTCACCTAGGGTTAGAAGGGTTGGAGTAAGTTGGTGTTCGAGGTGAAAGGGGGTTGAGGAAATTAGAGAGTTAAAGTTGTTTCTCACTTGGAAGATAAAAATCGAAAGAATATACGTTTAGCCATAAAAGAATGTTTTTTTGAGTGAGAATGAAGAATTTTATTCTGTTAGTCATTTGGTTTGACCGATTCCAGAGGTTGCTAAGTGCAATGTATTCTGGAATAATCTGCTTAATATTATGGATAGGATTAAAAATAGAGTATTGATTAAGTGAAAAATAAGAGATAAATGAGGCCATTATAAAATCATATGAAGGTAGCTTAGGTGCTTCCATTGTACTGTGAGGCAAAAGTGTGTCAATTTTTAACATATTTATAAAACCAGCACAGATAGATGAGACATTTTAATGGGTCAAATATGATGTCTGGTGCTCTACAACTTTCTAATTGGAACTATTCTATGTATATATACTTTTCTGGTATATAAGGAACTGGAAAGTTGAAATATGCATTCGAGACCTGATGATGACAACGAGAGTTGTCGAAAAGTTGTCAAATGAAGTGAAAACTTTACGAATCAACATACACGTTAAAACAAAGCGTACATAATCCTAAAAATAAAAAGAACTTTTCTATGTTTTACAGTTTAAAGGCTGGTTTCCACTGGATGCAAGCAGAAAAAGCATGTACCTGCATGAGGCAGGGGCTCCACCATTTAGTAGTTACACTGTAATTAACCAATCAACCAATCAGGAGTGATGTGAACTGGAAGTGTTAGAACTACGGTCCACGCGCGATGAGAACGCGGTTTTGCTTGACACTAAAATGAATTTACTGGACTCTTAAAAAGGGGTAACAGTCCCACTTGCAGGCATTTGAACTATGCTTATGGAACTTTATGAGGGTCCTGTAAATATGTTTTAGGAGCCGCTTCTCGTTAGGGTTTGGTGAATCCAAACCGCGTTCGCTTCGCACGTGGACTGTAGCTTGTAGTCATGTGATCACAAACTAGCTTCCTATTGGCTGTCTGCAACAATAGCAGCAGATGCAAGCCACATACAGCATACTTGTGTGAAGTGCTAGCATTGCTGTTGCACGCCATAACATCCCATATTGCATCTTGCTTCACGTTACGTCTGTGTTTACTTCTAATGGAAACCAACCTTTAGAGTTATAAAATAAATGACCTTGAAGGTGACCTGAAAGGCCAAATTAGAGGTCACACCAGACCTTATATTTGACCCCAGAGACATATTTCATCTATGTGTACTTGTTTCATAAATATAAAAATCAACAAACCTTTGCCTCGTTCGATATTTTAGGCGGGGAGTTAAACGAAACAACATGCACTGCAAAAAAAATCAACTTTACATTAAAAAAACGCTTGATAATCCATGTAACATTCAACGTGAAAGTTAACTTTACATTATTTTTTACCTTTGTAAAGGATACCTTTACAAATGTAAAAATTAAATTAAAAAAGTAAATGAAATTTGTAAAGTTATCCATTACAATTATAAAATGTAATGTAAAGTTAACTTTCACATCGACTTTACATTAGCTGCATTCAATTCCAAAAGGAAAATCGAAATCTGATTTCCTGAACAAATCGAAATCCAAGAAATCGGATTTTGACTTGGAACGGAACCATCGAATCT
>JAQIXT010000981.1:0-20716 GCA_034700445.1 Stenotaenia linearis | reverse complement strand
AGTTTCTCACTATCCCAACAATAATAATAATAATTAATAATAATAATAATAATAAGAATAATAATAATAATAATAATAATAATAATAATATAAACTTTTACACTAAAATATGAAAAAACTTTAAATAGCACCCAAGTGCAAATAAATTCAACGTCACGACTCAACAGAAACTCATATGGACGATTAAAAATATTGGTTAACTCTAAACATTATCAGGATACTTACAATAGGCACTATTGATAATAAAAAAATTTGGTATGTTTATAAAAGAGACAACAGAAAAATTGGAGAATTAAATGCATATGAACCTGATAGTGATTTTGTTGTACTTCATTTTTAAGGACAACTCGATTATGTCATTGTTGTATTTAAAAAAAGTTTTCTAAACATAATTAACATTTATAAAATCTAAACATGAGCATGCGACAATCGTTTGGCGTGTTACTAATGCAAATACTGAGCTTTACACTTACTCTAAATACACTTGACAACGATGCGGGGGAAATCTGCTTTTACTTAACAATCGCAATTTCAAAACGAAAAATTTTACTCAAGAAATTTGAGTTTTGATTATATCGAGCTTAGTAATGGACAATTATAAATTTTCTTTTATAGTAATATTACTTTTTCTGTTTTTAAAAATCCATATTTTTTGTTTTTTTAAGTTAGGGACCATTCCCGTGATTCAATTCACACAATTTACACAATTTTCTGGGCTCACTCGGGGTTCCTTCAAAATGTGAGCAAAAAATATAAATTTTGAGTAAAAAGTTCAACGTTATTTGTTTGTTTATTTACACGGGTGGCAGTGTAATATCGGAGAACCGACTGCAGGCTTTTTTCCACTTGCATTGTGTACACCACATATCTCGGTTCTCCATGCCGTACACTTTACGGCATTTGCGATGTCGCAATGGCGAAGGCTTTGGCGATGATGTCAGCAGTCGAGTTGCGATCTTGTTTTGCTTCAGAGGTGAAGTCTGGAATTTTGTAACGAGAAATTTGCATTAAATATTGGACATTAGTAAACAAAAAAGTAGGACAAACTCGCTAATGTGTGTCGCAATTTTGACTTGTAATGAAGGGACAAAATGCCGCGTTCCTAATTGTTTTCGAACTTACAAAAATTTACAATTTATTGTAAATATCGAATAAACATTACGTTTACAAAATTTACAAAATTTACCGTAAACGTAATGTATATTCCTTCTTTACGACATTAATTATTGTAAAATTTTGTAAATTCCATTTTTCTAGTAGTGATTGGTCATCTTGTTTGTTTGTTTGTGTGCCTTTACCGTGACAAGTACATCATAGGGTGATTTTGCTGTTTGCTTTTCCCTTGTTGTGTTTGTGCGAAATTAGTCATGTTATTGCACAACGTACAGTATTTGGGACTAAAATTGTAACGTAACCATCTAAACACGTGTTTTATTAGTCACGCATTTATTTTTATAGTAAGATTAATGTTTTTAATAGAATGTTATCACCACGTAATCAATAATTCTGATGGAAATTAGTGCGAGACCTGATTTCACCTAACGATGAGTAATTTTGAGCTACTTATTACAGTGTTTTACTTTTTTTCAAATTTCCTACTCTAAATGGGTTAAGGATTCCCTGTCACAGCCAATTGTTTTATTACCAACTAAAAACATGAGTAGATCGACAAAAGAAGGCAATAACCGTTAACCCTTATTTACATATACCGTCCTTTATACTTGAACCCAACCTTATAGTTAATTTTGCATTCAGCACAGCGGCTTTTTATTACAGGACGACTCTCTGAGCCGAGCACTTCCTGCAAAACCCAAATATAGCATCGAAATTATCTCGGATTCACACAACAGGGTTTTTTTTTTATCCACTCGGCTAATCAAAAAGTAAAATAAGAAACAGGAACTGTAGGAAACCAGTATATGAAAGGCTACTTTGTTTCTACAAGGTCAAAGTGGACCTTCTCCGAGTCTCTCTTAACCAAAAACGACTGTTTTATTGTTACTATTTAGACAAAAAGCGATAAAACGAGAAATTATTGCCGCAAATATTGCGAGGTTGCTTTCTGTTGGGGTACTTAAAGCAAACCTGGATCAAGCGCTGGTACTCTGGGTCCTCGTAGGGAGGCCTGGCCATATCCATGTGGCTGAGAGTTGGCGGTGATGAAGTATGCAATCCATCAAAAGATTCGGTGACCGTGTCGCCACTCACTTCGACTTCGGTGTAATAAAATTCTTCTTCGTGATCGCTGTCTTCTGCTCCATCGGATCCGGAGCGACTAAATGAAAATAAATCACGATTTAGAGCGTTTAAAGTGCAAGTTGTTAAGGTTTATGACAAAATTATTGCGTGCAGTGGTTGCAAGTTAGTGCAAACATTTGCAGGTTGGTTGCCCGATGGCGTGCTTGCACTAATGCGAATTAACTTTTAATTAATTTATTACCCGTACCCAAGATGTTGAAAACGGACGTGTTTTTCTATGAGATCGCAAGCGGTCGCCAACATTTTACATCCCGGCCAGGTGCACTGAAACGCCGTTCGTGACGAATTCTGCAACAAACGAAACAGTCGGCTTGAATGATGGATTAATTGTTGGCGAAATTACTGTCAAAATTAATTCTTTTAATTTAATTAATTTACAAGACAATTGGAAACGATAAAACTTGAATATTTTACGCTTTTACGACTACTTAATGGGGAATTAGAGCTTGTCAAGTCGTAGAACCTTAACATGTGGTAATTGGACTAGGGGAACTCGAACGGGCCAGAGGGAGCCGTAGGGACCAGGAACCACAGATTTGGCTCAAACGGTACGAGTAATTAAACCGACGTCCAAAACTGGTTTTGTTATCTTCGAAAATATCACCGTGTTAATAGACTAATTTTACTTTCACGGTCATCGAAAATAAATGCAAACTCGTGTTTTTGCACAAAAGGTTCGGTCCCTGGTTCCTTAGAATAACTTGGCTTTCATTTAATATAAGGCTTCGATGTTCGTTTCCAACGAGAAGTATTTTTGAAATATTCAATCGAGCGTAGTATTAATTATTTGCATACTATAGCTTGAAACGCTTGCAACTTGTGTACATTGTGGTGTTTATGTTTCAAACATCATATGTTTCATCAAAGTGCACTGGCAATGACCTAAACAGTACACAAGAAACAAGACAATATTTGGCACTGCGCCAAGCATAACATAAGGCAAATGGGCGAAAGAGCTATAAAAAAATGAGGGATCTTTTCACTCGAATTCTTTTTTTTATTATTATTAATTCGTGTGATACCCGGCAACGGGTCCACCTTGCAGCCCTGATATAAAAAATGACAATAAACCTCTTTTTTGAAAAAAAAAAAAAAAAAAATTCGGTTGAAGGTTGTTTTTATAATAAAACGAGATAAATTGATAAGATTGTATTTATCAATGTTGATTGAGCGAAGAGGTATCATCTGTTGTTATTGATAAATTGGAATAAATAAATAACAAAGGACATTTGGGTTTCAACAAGTAAAAATCAAATCCAATAGGAACCCCTAGTAAAGTAATGGCCTTGCTCTGTGCTGACTTTTCCATTCAAGGAAAGGGAGAATGGTTTGACATTCCGACGCCAGCTGCGTCATAAACTCTCAATACACACACGCACTATCTCGCGTTTGGCCCTTTGCCAAATATTCATTCGGCCACATCATATACAACAGGAAGTCGAAATGTTGCATCTAAAAAAAAGAAAAAAAACCTTCTGTTTTCCTGTCCATACAACTGCGGTCAGAACCAGCGAAAACTGCTTATATTTTTTTTAAGGGTTTGGCGTCACGTTTAGAAATCGTTATGATGTAAACGCTCAATCATCAATTTTTATCCACCATTTTGATATTATAATTTATCAAAAAATTATAATATGTTTGTATCATATTTACAGTTGTGACATCAGGTTTTTTTCCTTGTTTTTTGCAAGTACATCGCATCAACTCCTTATCGTTCATGCGTAAGTCAATAACCTGGCTCGTAAACGGAACAAAAAAAAAGAAGATAAGATTCTCGTATGGGAACTTCTAACTGTGGTATATATGATTAAAAATAAAAAAATAATAAAATAAAACCAAAAATTGGGTTTTTTTTTTTTTTTAAATTTACAATTCTCAGTTCCCATGTTACATTGTAACTCGACGAGATTAAAACCACCCACCGCTTTTTTATTTCTTAGAAAAGTTTTTTGAATTTGGGTTTGAGACACAAATTCAGTTTGGTTCTTTGATCCCATTTTTTACGTGCCCATAGGGTATTTAGGTGATTACCCTTCTCTTCCTGGGTAAAGGATCTTCAAAGAAGGCCAATCCGTCGTCCATCTCAATTCCCTCATCTTGGAGGACATTGGTGTTAGTGGTGATGTAAGACGGAGCACTCTCACTGAGTCCATAGGGAGGCGAAGGAGTACGATTATTGGAACGCCCACTTTGCCAGCTCGAAGCCCCTGAACTGGAAGTTAGAGAAGCCTCGGTCCAAGACCTTGACGAGAAGAATCCACCTGCGACAAGGAAAGAGGAAGTTGGTTTTGATCAAGGTCCATTCTACTATTTTGATATACAAATAAGATGATTAAAGAGCTATTTTATTTCATCATGTATAATCGGAACAAAAGGCTTGTTTGCAAAGCGACATGTTTAGATAATAGCCTATGGGGTATACGTAAGAAGATAAAATTGGAGGTCAATCGAGACAAGTGATGAACAGAAAACGTTTTGAGGGTAATGGTTATGTGGCAAATAAACCTAAATAAACGGATTTTGTAGAATCGAAAAAGTTTGTAGGCCACTTTTTGTCCGTTTCTTTGTGAAAAGTATGTTAATATTTCCGGTTGATAAGTAACTCGATATCTTCCATGCAAAGTTCATAATGTTGGTCAAAAATGTCAAGCTGTAAGACATCTCGTTCCTAGTTGATTAGAAAAGTTTGGGTCAAATATCTAGTGGTAAATTTTGATTCTTTTTATATTTTTAAATTTGACAATTTTTTGTTTACGCTTACTAAAAATTGTTATCAACACTTAGCAGCAATCTTGAAGGCCATGATTACGACGCAAAGCACATTCAAGGTTAATACGAACAGTAAATATTTTTTTTCAAACGTGATTGTAAATTGTTATTTTAAAAAATAAACAGGGATTTGCACATTCGCTCTTTAATTCACCTGCCATTAAAACCACCTCGTTGACGTAAAACTAGATTTATTGACGTCAACAGTGCATTGTAGGAACTACATGTACGCGCATTCCCCGGGCAATACAATACAATTGGGTTTTTTATTCGAACACAATGAAATTCGTAGAAGAAATTTCAATGAATTAGTCCCTTAATAATTTCTTACTTAACAACAATTGCACTTGAAAATTTGTTATCGTGTGTCCCTAGTTTAGCTAATGCATTTCCTGCTTGCTTTTTATTGCAACTACGACTGTCAAATTGTGCTAATTTGCACCCTTGTTCAAAATGCGTAGCACACAAACTTATATTCTCCTTTTTTCTGCTTGACGTGTGACCTTTTTAAATGACCATCAGTAAAATGTTAGGTTAATGGGTTGGTGTTGAGCAATTAAAAGCTCGAATTTCTCAATGAGCAGCTGCGGAAGGAGAGGATTGACTTTTAAAACTTTTTATTTAAATTCGATTTCTCACTTTGGTTCGTGTTAAGCAATTGGTGTTTTTTGTTTGACTTTTATGGCGTTAAACCTCATTAGCGATCGTAAACATATCAAGTTTGGCACGTTGCCTAATTTCTCTCATACTTTGGATCAAGATACATTTTGAAATGAATTTTTGGAAATTTAATTGCGGTATTACTAATTTGCTAATCGGGAAAGCAATTTGGGTTTGTTTTTGTTATCTGACACTAGAATGCGCTGATTTTTTTAAAGGAAAGAAAAAAATAGAAAAAATTTGTCTGGGGTTTAATTTTACAATCCCATGAACCGATGCAATGAACTTAGATCCGTTTTGGCTAGGGACTTCCTAGTTTGTTTAGTGCATTTCCGCAATGCACTTACAATAATATTATTATATTACCCAAGAATGGACTTCGAATCGCCTGATTTCGTTTCTAAGATAGAAATCCGAAAGGGATGTAGCAACTCTTGTAATTGATTGTTTTTGTTTTCACTTGCAAGAGTCAGTCAGTGGTCACGTGTGAACCCAAAAGCCTAGTTTCAATCCTTGTTGATGTACATGCGTTGAATTGATAAAAGTCGCAGGTAGTTGGCCACTCGGGGGTTTGAAACCAATGTGATTTCAAGCGGATATAATGGCATCAATTGCAAGCTTTGTTTGTTTTCTGCGCATTGTCTGCTTGTAAGTTAGCGCGTCTTGCAAGTGGTTTAACACAACTTGTTGCGGTCGACCAAGCAAACTCCCATTTTTATTTATTAACTTGTGTGTAACAAATGCAAATTTTGAATAATTTGCAATTCATACTTTGTTCGTTGAGGTAGCCAGGTAACCGTGGCGACTTGGGACTGCAGGACAGGCTCATGAGCACCATTGCCGCAGCGCAATCGTCCAGTACGTCTCCGTCCGATGACGAACTCGGTCTACGTTTCCGGTTCCTGCGTGACACATATACAATGATTAAATAAAAAATGAATCACAATTTTTTCTATAATGTCATGAATATTTTATGTTCGAGGAAATTTTGATAATCGGAAAACAAAAATTGATTTGTGTGAAAAACAGTGCCCGAAGGGGTACAAAAGATCGTAACAATTCGCTGAAGTCGTTTTTACAGATAACTTATTGTTTGTTGTGTTTGGTTTATGAGTGAATGCGGCGCACGCACGTGAGTTGCCGCCTTTTGTAGGATGTAGTTATTGATTGTATCACAGAATGCCCACGCGTGGGCGGAGGGTACGCGGAAAGTGAAATCCAAATATGTTTATAGGTCCTAAGAGCGACAGTTAATTTTACTAGGTAGGAATATTAAGTGTGTATCAAGTTCACGTGCAGTGGGAGTGGTGAAACCTTGTTATGGAAACCAGTTTGTGAATTTTTAAAAAAAATTTAAATCAATTTCCGTTCAAGGTTTATGAGACACCGGTCGATTAATTAAAATATCAAAATGACGTGTGGCATTGGTGGTGTACAGAAGCTACAATGTCACGAATTTAAAAAAAAAATTTAAATTATCATTTTATGCATCCTTGTAATTTTAACTACTTAACTTTTTTGTGAGAACTTCTCATCCTACTTTCCCTCTTTCATTTCAGTTCATAATGTGTGATGTCACAGCATAAAAGGAAGTGAGAAATAATGGTGGAAATTACGGATTGGGTTTTTTTTGAAATTTTTTTTGGAGCGTAAAGCAAATTTTATTCGAGTGGTAAACGAACAGTTTATTTATATCTATAATTATTTCGAGAAAGGGTTGTAAAAAATTGGATTAAATTTTTTCATGCATATCCAAACCAAACTGGCTTAACGTGAAAATGTAGGCAATGAGGTTAAATAAGCAATAATATACAAATAGCATTAAATGCAATGACATCTCAAAACTGAATCTCATTGAAATTTTAAATTGCAAATTAAATTTTTTTTTTCAATTTTATTCAAAAAAGTTGTGGTTTAAGTGTGTAAATATATATACACGTGCAACAAGTTGCAAGTAATTGGTTCTAAAAAAAATGGCCTCGTAGTTTTGGAGTAGGGTAATGTGTTGTTGCCAAGTGGGTCGGCAATTCACCGGCCGGCAAAAATCACAAGGAAAATGGAGTAAGGAAAAGTTTAATAGTTAACAATTAACTCTCATTGTTTCGAGTTTTATGCACGTTTATATATGAAATGTGTATTAATAGCACAGGTAACACATCTGTTTTTAAATGATTATTATTAGTATCGTTTGATACGAAATAAAAATAAAGTAATTTAAAAATATTTTATTTTAAATTTTTTAAAATTTTTTTAAAGTTTATTTTGAATGAGATATGATAACAATTTACTGTACCCGTGAGTCAGGGGAACGTCGATTCCCGAAGAAGTTGGTCGTTTGCGCGATTCGATGGGACCAAAGTCGGCAAGGCGCGAATAATCCTGATCCAGGTCTTGCAATCGCGCCGATTTGCGACTCTCGAGTAAACGTACGTCTTCCACACGTTTATACACCTTTTCGAGAATGCCATTCAAAACAATGGTGATAATGAGCTCGCCATTGAGCGGCTCGCTCTTGACCGTGCCCGCCACTTCTCGACCGTTGTGAGTTATAAACACGGGCTGACCCGGTTGCATTTTGACAGTCGATACCGGTTGAAAGCCGGGACCGACAATTTCTTTTTCCGCATACTCTTTAGTCGTTTTATCATGAAATATTACTGAGTAGATGGTGCCGGTGCTTCGATCGCCTCCGTTGCTCTTCAACGCCTGTATTACGCCCGGGTAGTAATAGAAGCGGCCATCTTGGCTGTCTTGCCTAGGGACGCAAACGCGGGTTCCCAAAATAGAGCGTTTGGCCAACCTTTTGCCCGTTGACATGTCGCTGCGATGGCAGGTTTCGGAAGAATAAAGGCTTATTTGTTATTTTGCATCCGATGAGTTGTTTTTGAGTGGAAAAATGGAGAACGCCAGTTCGCCGGTATCTTTTGCGGTTGTCGGTTCAGTTTGTTTTGGCTTGCATTAACGAAGGCGTGACTAAAAATCGAATGACAACAAAGCCATGTGATTTTCCGCTGCTTCCATTGGTCGTAGAGCAGTTGACCTCGTTTCTAATTGGTGGACTATGGAGGATAGTTTACGAGCTGTCACTCATGTAGGTTTTTAAAATTTTTTAAAGATCTCATATTAGAAATACGCCGGCGATTGCCGTTTTAATGCCGGTTTTATTGCAAGTGTTTAAATGTAGAAGGGCAAAAAATAAAATTCGAGACGTGTTGCGTGAAATCGAATCGATTTCATCCTTTCTTTCCCTGGTATTGACTCCACCCACCGACAACCGGCTGATGTTGTTTACGGTGATTTGATCGAGTGGACTCACTCCCACCCCGAATTCTTTCGCCTTGTCTCGCCGTTTTTGCTGTTTTGTTTGAATTTTCACTTCGGTTACGAGTCGAGGAGAATTTTAGAGCGAAGATTAGAGAAAAAGAAGTAAATTGGCGTGGATTTCTTTATTTAATTCGGAGCGCCAAACCGAATTTCGCTGCTAATGGGGAGTGTGGTTGAATAACGTAAGTTCTGTTCACGAAGAACATGGCTACGGCCTTGATATGGTACACCCGGAACAGCAGAATAGTTGACAGAAAATGTTACACGAAGAAATTCATGATCGAATGCTCGATACCACGCCTTGCGATAGAATTAATTTGATTATTTAATTTGGAAATATGTGACACTGATAAATGGGATTTATAAATATTTACATGTTTGGAAAAGAATTTAAGCGTGTTTTAGTTTTCGTTTTTTAAGATTTGCATTCTGTTTGCATACATCGTAAACAGGATTTCGGATTAAAAGGAAAAATTAGATAAATAAGAAATGGAAGTAGTAGTGAAGGACTTCTGGATTTTTATGTGTTTATAACTTGATAGTTATTATATGATCCGGTAGTGAAGTTGAGAGGTAAAAAATAGATTTGTTTTTTTTCCCCTCTGATTTATGATAATCCGGATGGTTTTTTACAACTGGTGTGAAACGATGGTAAAATTTAGTTCTGGGTTTTAACACCAGACGACAGCATCGCCCGAGTAGGTACCCCCAAATTTCAAGGGTCTAAAGTCGTTTATTTTATTTGTGCTCTGGTAGATACAATTTTTCATGTTTTACAGTTAAATTTTAAATATTTTTTTAAGATTTCAATTCCAATTACAATAATTTGCTGAAAATCAAAACCTGCATATAAAATTGAAAGTAGTAATACAAGTAAGGCAGCACTATTTATTTTTATTCAATTTTTTTATATCTATTTGTAAAATTCAATTTTCATTTGAATTTAATGAAGGAGGAAAAAAGTTGAGTTATTAAATTTTTTTTTTCATTCTAAAATTACACTTAGAATTTGTTTAAAAATGAACGGTTAGAGTTCAAACATAGTATATATTTGATTTAAATAAATTGAAAGTTTTTGTACTATATTCTACTGAATAGTTGATCTTGACGATTTCAAACTTATTCTGGCAGTAATCGCGTTTTGTCGTCTTTTACGTATTCCTCCCGCCGTTTATTTCACAATACAGTTCGTGATGTATCATTTCAACCTCGATTTCCTGAGTTTCTTTCTATTCAATTATCACAGACTATGCCGGTTCTCTTTTTCATTTAAACACTTCCTTTTGAATAACACAGGCGCACAATTTACACATTCTTCTCGTAAAATTCAATTGCAAGTGTTCGTGGATTTAATTTCAGTAATTACTTCAACCGTGTTGTTTACGCCTGGTTGAAGACCATCGTTGATGTCTTTTCCACTGTCTAGTAGAAAGATACAAGAAATTACGTCAATTTCTCATGTAATTCTTTGGATAATCTCAGTACTTGGTTGTGTGTTTCGATATTCTAGCAGCCGCAATGTCTGAGTCGTAAGTCTCGCTGTCTACTCCGACCGATGGCTTTTCTGAGAAAGGCAAAATCAGATTATAAAAATCAATGTTATTATAATTTTAGATTTATTTACTAGATGACTGGATAGTGCATTGTTTGCTCCCTTGGCATTCTCTCAATTTCATAAGCTGAATGTGTAACTGGTGTAGAATCTCCAAAGGAATGTCATGGATTATGTTTTGCATCTGTAAAAAGAGATATGATGTAAATATTTGAGTAAAAAATTGTACTTTACGAACAAACTTCGTATTGATCTGTCCTTAAATCGTAATAACTAAGAAATCCTGTGACGAATTCACAAAATAGGAAATTATGTGTTTCGTTCAATGTGCGTAAACACCAATACGTATTGTTATTGGCGTTCTGACAGAAACAAAATGGACCATCTGTGAAGTATCAAACAATATTAACATTTCGAATTTCATGTGTAATCTAATTTTCAATTACATGTCCACAAGGGTGCCGTTTTCCAATGATTGTTGTCGTGCGTAAAACAGTTCATTTTTTCCGCATTACATGTAGTGTTCATATATTTTGCTTTCTTCCTTCTGGTTTTATCCCGTTCTTTGTGCCGCAATCTTTCTTCTTTGAATCGTCGTTTCTCTTCTTGCAGCTCATCTCTGTGATTTCTGTTTCGGCTTTAATAGAGAAGCGAATTAAAAGGATTAAATAATTAATTAAATTCCATTTACCTTTTCCCAAAAGGAGGAGAGCAAGTGCAATGATTGAAATTTGTTTTTGTATCTTGGTTCTCTTTGACCGGTATTTCTTCTGATTTACTCCCACTCGATTCCTCGTTGTCACCTACTTCCGCCTCTTGCATTTCTGGTAATGGTGGAAGAGTTCTGGAATGCTTGTCCCAAGGTTTTTTATGTTTCAAATGTTTTCGAATTCCCTGAAAAAAATTATTGAATATTATAAGTTTTGAATAATTGTGCATTTTACGTACTTTAAGTTGCTCGAGTTTAGTTTTGAGTTGCTTAATTTGGTCGTCGACGTAATCCTTATTTTCTCGCCATACACTCACATCCTTATATATTGTAGAACTGCAATTTACAGCTGTACTGTTGACAACGTGACAGTCTTTATGCAAAAAAGAAAAATCTATTAATAAATATTCGCAATTGAAATTTAATATGGGTTACTCAAACATGAAATCGAGACTTCTTTTTTTTACCTAAGGATTTGAGATATGGCAATTTCTTTAAGGATCTTTCGGTTATTCTGTGAACAACTTGAGATTTCAAAGTAATAAAATCGGGAAAATTAACTGGAGTCGAACTTCCATTGAAAAGCTATGAGAAAAAGTGATATTAATATTTTATAGAAAAATATTAAATATCAAATTACCTCAGCTGCAGTTTCTTTGCTCCTAAATGACATGTTTTGAATATGTTCGTTTTCTTTGTCGATCGCTAGAAGTATATCATGTAGCTGAAAAACCCCATTCAAGTCAAACTGGGGCGCGTAATCGTTTTCAAGGCTCAGTTGATCATCTTCGCTCACATCTTCCATTTGATCTACGCTTCGCTGGTGACGCGAGTTAATAAACCGAGGCTTGAAGTCTAAAAATTATCCCCATTTCGTCATTACTTACGTAATAATTTTTTTCATCTCACGTTACCTTTTTTATTAACGTGTCCTTTAATAAAAGCCTTTTGAGCATTTTTTTCTGCAACATCTAAGCCTGCGCTTGGACACACACAATTAGTTCTCTGTCGATCATTAGCGTTGTGAAGTCTGCATTTGTGAATTCTCCATCTAAATCCGTCGTGAGAACATTCCCATTTCTAGGATTAAAAATTAAAAAATTAAAAATTTTTTTTTAAAAATTAAAATTTATTAATTATAAAAATGATTTCTCGTACTTGTCCTGGTTGACAAGGCGCCTCGTATTCGGGTCTTTTACAAAGGACGCTAAGTCGTTGGTCTTTTGTCATTGTATCCAGTGGTCGACTGTTTGTAAACAAGAAAAAATTATTTAATATAAAAAAATAATGAAGGGAGTTGGGAAATAAAAGAAAATAAATCGGTTAATTTTAGTCCACTCGAGCTGAACGTAAAAGTTTGTATTGTTTATCCAAGTGCAGCTGGAGCAGACCAAATTTGGTATAAACCTTTCGTGATGTTCTCGCCATAAGTTCCACTTTTCATTAGCGGCAATGGTTCGTCTTCCAGAACTAAAGATGAAGTGATTACTCATTTGATAGTTGGATATGATCCAGTCTTATAAATTAGCCTGCATGCACAAAAATTCCTCAAAAATAACAATAGATTTTAAAACTAATTTTTAATTTTTGAAATTAAATTACTTTTAAATTTTTTCTGCAATTTTTGAAGCTAATTTATATTCGATTTTGGTATTGATGTATTTACCTCTCGATTAAAAACGTATCTCTCCAAGGCTTTATTACTCGTACTTGAGTGGGATATCGTCGGTTAAGTCTTTTCGATGATCTACTGAATAAACAACAGCGCCAGATAAATATCGAGCCAAGTTGCTCACAGGATATTCCTACCCGGTGATTTCATTAGCTTCTATCAACAGTTTCTTTATAGATTTACCATCCATATGAGGGGGGACCTCGACTCCAGCCAGGTCCAATATTGTTGGAGCAATGTCCAAATTGAGCACAATATTTGGAATACTAAATTGAAAAAAAAAAATACAATCGATTAACAATTTAGTATTCATAAAAAAATTTTTAGGCTTATTTTCTTCCATCTTACCTGATTCCTTTGGGAATTTTTGGCCCTCTGACGAAAAATGGTACTTTAACGTCGAACTCGAATGGCATCGCTTTGCCCTTAACCAAACCAAATTGGCCTAAGTGATATCCATGATCCGAAGTGTAAATGATATAGGTGTTATCCAATTCTCCCAGTAGTTTCAATTCATTGTAAATCTAATGTAATCACATTACAAAGTTTCAATTACCTACAGCGCTACAAAGCGAATCGATAGTTTAAAGTTATTAAATCGTACCCTCTCCAAAGCGTCATCCACAGTCTGTAGAGTCTGCAATCGCTTTGTGTGCAGCATGTCGGTAAATTTTATGTGAATCGGTTCCATTTTGCCCGTGTATCTTAAAATCCATTGTTTATCTGGGTTGGGAGCATAATTCCAATTAGGAGTTCTAAAAAAAAGAATTTAGCTTGAAATTCTGATCGAAATTCGTGATGTCCATAATGAACTCCATTAATCTACGACTAATTAGAAACGCACAGGTTTTGAGGTTAGTGACATTGCAAACTGAAAAAATATTTGGACATGGCCCTAAATAAGAGGAGACTGGAATCTTGTTCAGACTCTCGTCAGAATGCAAATGTTTACAAATCGCAAAGTGGCCTCAACCCTTTATCGTTTTTTAAATTTTTTCAATAAACAATAAAACGAGTTAATTATTAGCCGTAATAAATATTGAATTTAAAAAAAAATTTATTGACCTGTGACTCGTGTTATTGAAGAACATGTTTTGGTATTGAGGCGCTGCATCTTCGGGTCCGTGAGGTGCTGGATAACTGGCAACCAATAAAACTGGTTTATTGCCAAAATACTGTTTAGATTGACGAAGGAATGCCAAGGAATCGTTTGTGATGAGATCAGAGTAGTAATCCTGTTTGTTCACAGTCAAATGATGAGTGATTATATATATTTAAAGTAAATAAAATTCTTACAATATGATAATCATCTCCGTGTTTGATTTTCATTCCATTCAAATTGATGGAATAATTGTAAAAACGGGAATTCCGGATCAAACCCTGCCACTCCCTCCATCCAGGTGGAATGTAGGTGCCATTATACTCGTTTAAATATTTTCCAAAGTATCCTACAAAGGAAAAAAAAATGTAATGAAACGTTCTGTTTGTGTCATTTATTGTTTTAAATTAAAGTGAATGGCGGACAAACTCCCTTTTATCTTCTGGCCTTGAAGAGCACATTGACTGATGCTATCCATGATTCACGTGTGCAGGTTCCATGCACTCCTAACTACCTCTTCGAAAGTTTAGTTTTATCAATTTGTCCCGTGATAAACTTTATTTATTCGTCTAGTTTTATTACTCGAATTTCATAGTTTATAATAACAACCCGTTCTCGGGGCAGTAAACAACTCTGCATTTGTTCTCCATCACTTAATCAATATAGATTAATATTGGTTTTCCCATAGGATAAATTCCCATCGCTAGTAACAACATAACTGTACATGATATTCATTAAGATCAAGGCCCAAGATATGAGATAACTCGAGTTTATTACATCGTAAACTGTTATAATAGGGAAAAAAATTATGTAAGAGTGCTAAGTTATCCCTGCATGTTATTACCATAGGAAAAGTATAAATTTGGAAAATTACACCATCGGTTTTTTGTGTGCGTCTGGATTAAATGGGCATCACTTTCAGATTTTTTTAAAGTGAAAGTTACATGGGGTGTGTGAATTCCCTGTCTAAAAGACATTAAAGAGTAAAGGCGCTTCTCTAATTGCAAAAAATTGAGTTGACATAAACTGTCCCATAAATCCTCATTGCTAATTCACGTGACACCTGCAGTTTGTATCAGTTGAGTGAAAGTGGACGACCCGCATTTGAGTTAAGGGTAAATTTTATTGTTAACAAGATGAATTTCAAGTAATTAAAATACGTCAAAAGAATTTATCAAAAATAAATTAATCCTTAAATGAAATTCATCTTGTTATAAGGAGCAGCACCATTTCTAGTGTTAGTTCTTCTTATACGAAAAAATTTACCTTAAACTCGGAAATTCCGCAATCAAAACGTCCTTTAGAGAAATTAAGTTACAAAATGTAATTTGTCCTTAGATAGTCAGTTATTCTGTACTCTTGAGAATTAAGATAAACTATCGAAAGGATTGAATTTCAAAGAGTGCGTGTTTATGCACATGCACAGATATCACTACTAAGCAGGTTCATTTGATGAAGATGAATGAGCCGAACTTTGGAGTCGTTTTATCCTAAAATAGTTTTTCCTTTGGGACCGAGCCAATTGAGTGTGGACATCCTAATTTAATCCGAATTTATGTTTTGAATTTGAACATGCACGAGACAAATTTCAATTTATCAAGAAAAATTGTTCGGGTTTTCTTATCCAAGGACATCTCTGGACAAAAAAAAAGTCATGTCCACCGTTTGTATATTTTATGTTTGATAAAATCAAACAAGTGTAATAAATTATTTACAACTGGGGTCGAAAATGGAGATTGAAAAATTATTTTCTGATTTTTATTACTTTGATTAATTTCCTTTTTAAATTCTAGAAGATCGAATTGAGAATAAAGAGGTCAAGCGTGGCGAATTTACGTGAGTCGACTGAAACTAAATTGAGGTAAGGAAAAAATCGACTTTTATGTTTCAATTTCGATCGTAATTTATGGAGAGATCCATCAAAACGACCAAAATTTCAAGTTAAGTAATAAATTATTTTTCGTTTTAATACAAGTAATTATTTTAAAAAATTAATTGAAAAAGTTTTAGGGGCGGAGTAGAAAAAAGTTTAAAATTCCAATTACTGTTCGTTGTAGTAAGGTTAAACATAAACACTAAGAGAAAAAAGTATTTCTGAATGAAAACAGACGTGAATTTAAAGAAAACAACTGCCATATTAAGGTTTTAAGTGGCAGAAACAAGTTCACGGAAGCTTTGATCAAGTTTTTCCTATTAATTCTCTTTGAAATAAATTTCCTTTAATTTCCTTATCACAACTCAATTCTTGAAATCCAATGAAGTATTTTTAGATGCTATAATTCGCTAACCTTTTCATTAATTGGTTAAAGTTGTATCAGATTGTGTAGCATCATTTTCTTGCTTGAATTTATTAATTTAGTTGAATAAATAAAAATTTGCATATTTTACAATTTGAACTGAAATTAACAATCCACAATGCTTTTTGCATGTGTGCTTGGATAAGTTTTTTCATACAAAGTAATAAGTGAATACTGACCTGTACGGTAGCCTGCATTGTTGAGATACGTAGCAAACGATCGAGTTTCGTGATTTTGTTGCCAGTAAGGTGATGAGCAGTTGTCGTTGTTGGTGAAGACATTGTGATTGTGCACGTACATGCCGGTCAGGATAGAACTCCTGGATGGGCAACACATTGGAGTTGTAACGTAAGCATTTGGGAAATGTACACCGCCATCTCTCAGGATATGTAATGCTTTTGGCATAGTGTTCATTGAACCTGCGAATAAATGACACGGTGTCATGATATCAAATCATTCAAGGAATTTTATGATTATAAACAAACCATACATGATACATGCAATTAACTCATCTTACTTTTTCAAACAAAAATTCTCCTGTCACTTTTATATCTCATTTGAATGGAATTTGTTTAAAGTTTTTAATACTAAATTAACAATCTTTCAGTTTAAATTGACTATACTGAAACAGATTTACATTTAAAAAATCAAAACTTGAAATTAGTGTTTTTTAAAACTTGAAAAGTTGGTTTTAGCAGTGAAAGCAATTTGCTGGGATTTGAAGGCTTTTTATATGTTGCACTGTTGCCAAGTGACAAAAATAGCAGGCACATTGCCAAGAGATTTCAAATAGGCCTATATTTTTTATACTTTATTTTATTTTTTGGTCACCAACTTCAATACCTAATTCTATATCCTGATCATCTGTCAAGATGAGGATAATATTTGGTTTCCTTTCACGCTGGAAAATGGGTTTCTTGTTGACTCTAAACTGGCGTCTAGTGGTGGTCGAGGTTGAAGTTACGACGCTGCTGCCTCCTCTCCAAGTGTCACCGCGAAACGTGGAATCCGGCGGTGTTCGCAAAACGTCTCTTGAAGAGGAAGATGTAGCCTTTCGGGCAGTGCATACAGATGTGCTTAGTAGAAAAATCAAAGCCACCGAGCTGAGGAATAGGGGCGGCCTGCCCTCAAACATTGCTCGAGTCTGAAAGAAATTGAATTTCAGTTTCATTAATGGGAATTAAAGGTGAGAAGATAAGTTAGGATTGAAATAGTTTCTCGACTAATTAATTTTTATCTCATTTCTTCGTACGCAATAATAGCTTGGTTATCAATTGCTTAATTTATCCAATTATGAAAGAAACAAAAAAAAATTAGCATTTTGGAATTGTTTAATTTTTATTGCTACCTCATAAAATAAAGTTTAGCGACAGTTTAAAGATTATTTTTAGACTCATGAAATAATTATTTTTTACATTGCCTGATTTATTGGCGTCTTATTTACACGCCAGTTACGCACCGCTTAACACCGAAAAAAGTGATGCTTCCATTTATTTTAATAAGAAAGTTTAAATCAACATTACAATGATCAATAAAATTGTTAAAGATCTGCAAATAACATTAAAAGCATGATATTTTATGTTGTCATGGCCACGGTTTTTAATTATTGTTATAAAACGATCGCATTATGAATGCTTTAATTTGTGAAGAAAAAAAAACAAGTACTAAATTTTTTGAAATATAAATGATCTTGGCATCGTGTTTGGACCAGATTGCAGTTTTTAATTCATAAAGTAAACATAAATTTAAATTTAATCTGGCGTAATTATTTTTTAATACCGTGTAGAAACAACATTTATCACACAAGTCAAACCAATTTAAGAAAATTAATGGTTTAATGACGAAGCTTTGCGTTTAAACTTGTCCAAATAAGTAAAGACAGGAAGCGAGGCATTGATTTTTAGTGGACAAGACGTTTGACCAGCTGTGTGAAAGCGAAAAAGATGATAAAAAAGTTGAATTGCCCTTTTCAAGAGCAGGTTTTCCAGGGCCATTTCCTGCTCCACTCTTTGCTTTCTTCCATATTTACTGTAACCTTCATACGACTCACGGCACAATCATTGCATTTTATTTTTTTCTCGTAGTAATGACTCAACGATGATATTCATTACAGATCGTGTGGTTATGGGTTTAAGTGCCTTGCATAATTATAACAATTTATCGAGGATTTCCTCTTAGTGCGATTATGTCATGTTTATATTTACTTAAATAAAGTTATCTAAAGCGTTGACGTTGCGATCATAAAGTAGGCTTATTGATTTTACTGATAAAAATGAGGAGTTGTGGGTAGAAAGTCGTTCAATGAAATGAGATAATTGTTTAATTTAAATTTGCACAAGTTGAGAGAAATGATAAATGATTTATGATGGATTATTGTAATTTATTATGGTAGTTTTTATTTTAGAATACAAAATGGATGAAATGTGTGTTTAAATTTGCACGAGCTAAAGAAATAAATGATACGTTGGATTTTTGAATACAAAGTACATGAAAAAAATTTCTCTTACAATTTATTTTTTTGAAAAAAGGATTTCTCTAATCTGAGGTCTGTAAAGTGGTGTAGAAGGGGTGAAACAATAAAAGGATAAAAAGAATGTGATGAAAAGACAAAACTTGTCACGCTGCGATGCTCGACAACGTGTGCAGTGAGCCACAGTTTCCTGTCTGTAATATGGGGAGAAATGAAAGATGTCGATTTGCAGAGGCACACGTGAGCATATATGAGGCAGTGGAGGGTGAGGAATAATTAAACGGGAAGTGATAAAGTTTGTATAATAAAAGCTTTGAAAGGTTGCAATGCAAAGATGAGCGAATGAGGGTGAAATCGAGCGTGAAAATGATGAGTATGCACACACACTGCTTCCTTCCCAATAATTATTAATCAAGAAAAGCAAATATTGGGATTTTAAACATATTTTCGATTATAAGTTTAATTGAGCTTGTGTTTAACTTCCTGAAATATTTAAGTTAATTTTATTTAAATTAAGCAGGATTTAATCGTTTTAGTGAGCGGGAAAGGGCAGGTTGCAATTATTAAGTATTATTAAGTATTAAGTACGGACATAAAAGGCGTTTAAAGCGTGTAATTGATGACCAGTGGTCGGTATAGTTGAACAAGGAACCATGTGAGCGGGATGAAGTGATTTGATGAAATTATTTTTGTAATTAGACAGCTTAAAGTAATAATAAAGTAACATTTTTGAAATCCACATTTAATTATATATGTCTAGATTTCATTTTAAGAAAAATGGTATTTTCAACTTGGAAATTAAAGTTAAAGTTATTACGAAATTAGGATGTAGTGAAAATAAAAGAAACAAACAAGTTTGTTCTACGAAATTGCTTGTTGATATCCTTGTGTTGGGGAAAAAATTCGTGTTTAACAGCGATATTATTGAGTAGAATCTTTACTTTTCCTCAGAGGATTCTAGATCCACAAAGAGCGGTGCAGGTAGAAAAAGTGAGGTAAAAATGAGATTTAAATCCCGAGTTTGTTAAAGAGGTGAACCCATTCATTCTCTTGAGATGTGAGTGCAGGGGAGAAAATGCTTTGGGAGTTGGGATGATCAAACACAGATCCGACAAAAGGATTGAAGTAGAAAGGGAAAAAGCTATTTGCCAATTCCCGCAGGTATATTCCAGTTCGAACTAGTCTCAACCATTCTTTTTCTTTCATTTTGAACGAAAATCTTTTTTTATTTTGTAGTTATGAAATGTGAGATTGCCGCTACCGTACGCGAACACTTTAATAGAATTTATGGAGATAGCTGAAAGCTGCTTCTCATTTCCAACACCATCAACAGATTTCATGCTCAAAACTTGATAGCAAGAATGTTGATGAATATTCATAGGGCGTATCAGTTGAATTGATGCGATTCGAGCTTAATTACAAGTCTAGAAGTAATCTTTTTTTTAACTTGAAAAAATTTAGCTATAAATTCAAATGAGATGGTAGTAAACTTTTGATCTCTGAAAACATTGTTAATTAAATAGTAAAATTTAGTAGATAAAGATTTCATCTTAATCTAAACGATGTTTGGACATTGGAGTCATGTTCAAATCTTGTCGGTTGATTGAGTTTTTCTCCTCTAAAGGTCATTCAAACCGGTCCCAAATGTTGAATTCACACATTTGCTTGGAGGGGTTTTTTTTTCCATTCATTTTTTTTGTGGAAAGAACTACTGACTTTATAATCAGCTCTGACTGATACTGATTAATAATGGAGAAAGTAGTTTAGTTCATTTGTGAAGCTGTAGTAGAAAGTGTATTATGATTGATTAACTTATAGGATAGTATATAATCAGAACTGATTTGGAATTGAGTATTAAGACGATGGGGGATGATGGATTTGGGGGGGGGGGGGGGGGGGGGGGGG